>JAAGEH010002530.1:3686275-3712860 GCA_011751065.1 Lasiurus cinereus | reverse complement strand
AGCCATGCTTGATCACAGATGATCAAGACATGGCTACCACCATCAATCAAGAATTGTAAAATTAAAAGGATTTTTTTAAAGTCATGGCATGGATGCCAAAACCGGTTTGGCTCAGTTAGATAGAGCATCAGCCTGCGGACTGGCAAGTCCCATGTTCGATTCCAGTCAAGGACATGTAACTTGGTTGCGGGCACATCCCCAGTAGGAGGTATGTACTCCTACCGATCAGACAGCTGATCGATATTTCGCTCTCATCGATGTTTCTATCTATCCTTCTCCCTTCCTCTCTGTAAAAAATCAATAAAATATATTTTAAAGTCATCGCATGGCAGATCACCATGTTCCTACCCTCTCATAGTTCCCATTCATGTTACCCAATAGATTGATACTGAAATATGCATCTCTCTTTCCCTCCATCCCTCTTTTGATACCACATGAAAGTCAGAATAGCTCTGCTGTGTCCAATGTCAGCTTATGCAACAGTCTTACTTCTACAGTATGTCCCATTCCTCTCAGCACCACCTTTCAGCGTTATTTTCCCTCGATTGTTCCAATACTACACATCTATGCTATTATACATATGATTTGTCTTATATTTTTCACCATTATTAGCCTTAGCTCTCTCTAAGGTCATTGCTAGCCTTAATTCACTCAAATTAGACACGAACATTTTGCAGGTATAGAGGCTATGAGTCTTAGTGCTTTGACATCTTACCTCTTGGTACCAAGTATATCTGTGAGCACCTCACAGTCCTCAACAGATATATTTTTTTTATTGATTTTTCCACAGAGAGGAAGGGAGAGGCATAGAGAGTCAGAAACACCAATGAGAGAGAAACATCGATCAGCTACCTCCTGCACGCCCCCCACTGGGGATGTGCTTGCAACCAAGGTACATGCCCATGACCGGAATCGAACCTGGGACCCCTCAGTCCGCAGGCCGACGCTCCATCCACTGAGCCAAACCAGTTTCGGCAATAGATATTTTTGTTTAATTAAATCAAGTTCATAATTCTTCACCTCTATGGGCTAACCCCCAGAAAACCTTCTACCCCACTGCAAAAGGGGCTGATGCAATATCCTTCCTACTTAAGACACAAGATAAAATATTTGGCATGTGTACACACATTTCCTCTTTTGCAAAATGATGATGCTCTTGCTTTGTGCTGATACTTTGACCTCAGAGGACATATAATTCGATTTGAAACGTTTAAATTAGTAAAACAAAGATAATAAAAGGAGACGGGGAATTAGAAGATGTGAGTTCTAGGCTGAGCTTTGTCCCAGCCAGTTGAGTGATTGGGAGCGGGTTCTGTGGACAGAGGCTCCCGACCACTGCCGGTCCTGGGGTGCGTGGTGCCAAGAAATGGGCTAAAGAGGCCTGGAGCCCAGTGCACATTCTGTCTCTTCCTGGCCAACTGACCTGAAGATAAGTGAGCTTTTCTGAGCACTCGTTTCCTCCCCTGTAAGAGGAAGTAATTTTATGCTAATAAGTTCAAGTTCATCCTGCAAAATTAGATTTACAGTGCTTCTGGCATGTAGCAGAGTTTCAGTTAATCACTGGCTCCCATCTTCTGGCCCCCGGCCTCAGTTTCTCTACCTGCAATTTGAGTGAAGAAATACCCTCACGTGTGCTCTCCAGTTCCAAAACCAATGGCGGCACATGGGACAGCTGAAACCACCACTGGTCCAAGGTCACGAGCTCTTGAAGGTCACTCCTTGAGCTGACTGATTACCTAGCAGTGGCTGTGGCCGTGACCTCCCGAACCAGCGTGATGGGTGTGTAAGCATGTGTAGGCAGAGGATCTGGTGAGGGGCGGGAGAGGGGAAGGGGAGCAGCCGGTATTGGGATGGAAAGGGAGAATCAGGTAGACACTGCTGGGCTGTGTGCCAGTGAGTAGTCCCTGCACCATCTCCAAACCCTTCCAGCAGGAGGAATTGGGGTTACAAGATAGCTAAGTCCATCCTCCATACCTGGCAGAGAGGCAAGATCCCTGTGTTATTTCATTCAGAGAAAAAAAGGTGCCGCCATTAAAAAGAAGGAATTCTTACCATTTGCAGCGGCCTGGATGGAACTGGGGAGCCTTATGCTCAGTGAAATAAGCCAGTCAGTGAAGGAGAAGCACCACATGATCTCACTCATTTGTGGAGAATAAAGAACATTGTAAACTGATGAACCAAAGGATAGATACAGAGGCCGTAAAGCATCAAACAGACTGTGAAATTACAGCGGGAAGATGGAGAGGTGGGGTGGATAAGAGATCAACCAAAGGACTTGTATGCATGCAGATAAGCATAACCAATGAACACAAGACGCTGGGGGGTTGGGGTATGCCTGGGAGGAAGGGGGGCAATGAAGAGATATGTATACATGTAACACAATAAAAATTAAAAAAAGAAATTTTTTTTTAAAAAAGGCATTGAGAAACTATTTGACAATGGTACTAAGTAAATAGCCGTGAACGAGACAGAGAAGCCTCTCTGAGAGCTGATGGAGATGATAAATGAACTCTGCAGCAAATAGAGGGGGTGTTGGAATGGAGAAACCCGGGGTTTTGTGGAAGCAAGCTCGACGCCCAATCAATAGCCATCGACCCTATTTATGGTGCAGGGTGCGAGGGATTTTAAACTGTCTGCTGTTTGGGATTTTAAACTGTCTGCTGTTTGAGATTTAAACTTTCTGCTGTTGAGATTTTAAACTGTCTGCTGTTTAGGATTTTAAACTGTCTGCTGTTTGGGATTTTAAACTGTCTGCTGTTTAGGATTTTAAACTGTCTGCTGTTTGGGATCCTCCTCTCTAAAGAGCATGTGCCCCTAACCCCCACCTGTGAGCAGCGGCAGGACCTTGCCAGTCTCTAAGCAGCGTGGACCCCTGGCTGCTGAAGCGGTGTGTTGTTTGTGCTCCTACAAAGGAAGACACGAACCGGGAAAAGCACTGGAAGGGACCCTCCGAGGCCACAGAAATACATCTTCAAGCGGCGTAACTACAGGGGTAGGCACGGAGAGGGGAGAGCAGAAGATCCCAAAAGTGCGACAGTTGGAGATGAGGTGGCTCATTCCATGAACCGATGGATAGCAGGTCGCCGGGGTATACGTGGAGTGCAGATATTACTTAATGAGCTGCCTGAATATGCTCAAGAATAGCATCGCTATTAAAACCCACTTAAACCAAAATAGAAAAGCAAATGAATGCATCCCGACCTCCTTCTTTGTAGCTAAGTTCTCTGCTGGGTGAGTCACACCAGCGTCTAATTTTAGATTCCGTTATTGATTTCCTCTGTCACCCTTTAGTAATGATACTAATTAACAACAACAACAACAACAATAAAAACTAAGATGGCTAAATGGTATGGAGATGGCTAACGGGAAGAAGAGGGACATCCTGAAGTTATCATAAACATATTGCTAAGCTATGTGCGGGGCATCAGTGAGTCGACTGGTAATTATTCACTATTATGAAATCTACAGGGCGCCAAATAAGCATCGGTCCTTAGCCTGCAGGAGCAGAAATACAAACAAGTGGCCCCGACCGGTGTGGCTCAGTGGATAGAGCATCGGCCTGTGGACTGAAAGGTCCCAGGTTCCATTCTGGTCAAGGGCATGTACAAGCACATCCCCAGTAGCAGGTGTGCAAGAGGCACCTGATCGATGTCTCTCTCTCATCAATGATGTTTCTAACTCTCTGTCCTTATCCCTTCCTCTCTGTAAAAAATCAATAAAATATATTTTAAAAAATATACACACGAGTAATCAAAAGACCCAGTATAGAGCTGCCGGGCATGAAAGATAGGGTCATAATTCAACTTCATTTTCATAAGCTTGGCGTATTGTTAATCATGCCCAAACGTATCAGCTACCTTTCTGTCATACTCTGCTCGAGTATACACCGCCCTCTTTGCCAAGCATTAGCTCTTGCGGAATCGGTTTCTAAAGAAGGGTACAGGACTGTGCTCCAGAGGAGGAGAAATGCAGATTGCCTCCAGGGGAATCCTGGGTCCTGTGCCTGTCACTTCGGGTCACAGGGTGTGGCTGTAGAATCCAGGCGGGAATGGCAGGAGAAACTGCTACCAGCCTTACTCAGTCCTGGGCTTGCCTCCTCTTCCCATGACACCTCCTCGCACCTCTAAGAAGCCGTCGCTTAATTAGCAGAGAGCCAGTCTGAGGTGTAACACCCTACACACTTCACACAAGCAATCCTGGGAACGTTTTAACACGGCAAACCGCCCTCCCCCGGTCCCTGCTCCCTTTGCAGAAAAGCATCAAGCGAGAGGAACGCTTTCTGTGGGCAGAGCGGCGACAGAAAGCAAGCAGTGGGAACAGCACCCGCTAAGAAAGAGTAAGGAGACGTGAGCAAACATCTTCAGAGGCCGGCTACACCATCCGGAGTCACACTGTGCCTTTGTCTGCTGCCCAAAACACACCAAGCCGGCCTACCTCTGGCACAATTCATTCTGCATTTGCCACAAAGTGATACACGGGCTCAGAGACACCAGGAGGACAGACATGCGCGCTCTCCCCCTGCTCTGGAGGGGTCAGGGACTTTGCCTCTCTACTCTTCATCTTTGTCACCACCTCGGGGAACAGCCCGCCTCTGAAAAAAAAACCCTCTCATGACTCAGGATGAAATCAGCGCTTTGGGCACATGTGGGTCACCCTCCTAACCTCCGCCTAATTGAGAATCATGTCACTTTCTCTGCGACAGCTCTGCTTTCTGCTTACAAGTGTTTTCTTTGGGGAAAGTGGCTCCCAGAGGAAGACAAACAGAGGCACTAAAGAAAAAAAAAATTCACTTTGAACTTTCTTAACCTTCCCTGAAAAAAAAAAAAATTGCAGCCACCTCCTTGCTTTCTACTCCAAACTGAGCAGCTCCGAAATGAGCATTCCAGCCTGATGCTTCCCGCTGGGCTGGACCTGCCTCTCTTGATGCAGGAGAGCCCGAACCTGCAGCATCCCCAGAGATGCACCCCGAGAACCCCCTTTGCCACAGGGGTCCCTCTGCTTGGCAGCTGCTGCTGCTTGAGGTTGGCTGGTTCCTCCCTGCCCCCCAGTCGTGCACCTGCGGACCTGGGAGGCCTTGCCCCGCCTCTGCTGGGGAGGGGGTGCGAGGTAGCTGGCCCTCTAGCATAGGGTCCCCATAAGGCGGCCTTCGCTGGGTGACAGCTGAGCGGAGTGGGAAGCTGGGGCCTCCTCCTTCAGGCTGCCACCCCCCCCCCCCTCTCCCTGGGTTCTTCCTAAAATAGTCTGGGGTGGAGGAAGGGCGGCTCCAGAGTGTCCAACGCCCTCCATCCCCCATCATCAGAGAGCAGCGACAGTGCCAGCCATCACAGGAGAGGGTGGCAGGCAGCCTTTTGCTCCTCTGGCATCACTGGAGCCTCCCCCCCACCCTCCCAGAGGTGCCATCGGCGGAAAGGACAAGTCAGAGAGGGGGCTCCATGCAGAGGCTCCCCTCCTCCCGCCTCCGCCTCCAGGAGTCCCCGCACGCACACGCCACCGCCACCCGCCACCGCCTCCCCCCGGGCACGGGCACGGGCACGGGCACGCTCCGCCCGCGCCAGCAAGTGCAAACTTGCTCGCAATTGCAATCCGTGTGCAACCTCTGGGGCCGGCACCCCGCTTCTCCTCCCCTCCCGCCCCCCGTCCCTGCTTCCCTTTTTACCTCCTCTCGCCCGGGCTCCAAACGAGCGAATGGCCGGCGCAGCCCCGGCGCGAGCGGATGCAGGGCTGCGGGGAGCCCGCCGCACCGCCCGCCCCGGAGCCGAGTCCAAAGCGCGGGGCGGGCTCCCGAGCCGCAGCCGCGCTGCTCCCGGGCGGGCGCACCGGCTCACCCAGCAGCGCAGGCGGCTCCTCTGCAATCGGGTCCTCCCCGAGGCTGCACCCCGGAGGGGGTGGGCGGTGGAGGAGCTGGGTCTCCCCCCTGGTCCCCCTCCCAGGCCTCTCCTGCGGCTCCCAGAGCGCACCCTCCTCTCGGAGGGGAAGGCCGGGGTTCGGTGCGGCTCCCAGGCGGGGTCCCGGCACTCTCCGGAGTCGCCACACCCCTGCTGGCCCCGAGCCAGGCTGCTCCAGGTTGCGCTGGTCCCCGGACAGGGGAGCCAGAGGAGGGGTGACAGCTCCCCTTACCTCCCGCCCGAGGATGCTCAGCCGCAGGCTGGTCTCTGCAGCAGCAGCCACGCAGGTCTGTGACCCCCCACTCTCCACTCTCCGAGAGCCTCTCACCTCCAGGGGATGCAGGAGGGAAAAAAGGGCCTGAGACCCTGCAAGAATGCGTGCGCACCGGCCCCCAACTCTGGCCTGGGGTACCCACCTCCGCCTCCTTGCCTCCTCGGGGTGACCTTTTCGGAGCAGCACTGGTGTGGAGAGGCCCAGGGCCAGGGAGTGCCCTGATGGTCCCGGGAAGGAAGTGATGCAGTTCAGAGAGCGCAGGCCGGCTCCCCTTCCATGGGCTCTCTGCAAGAGGATAGCAGCTGACCTTTTGACCCTCACCTCAGCAGCCTGGAACATCCCAGAGGCCGGCTGGGCTCCCCCAGGCTTGGCTGTGGTTGTTTGTCCAGCTTCGCCCTCTTGAGAAGGCACTGGACATCTTCACGGGACTCAGGCCTGGGTGATGATGAAGATGATGCTGAGGAATTGCCTCTGGTTCCAGCAGGTGCACCAGGCCAGCCTGAGTGGGTCTTTGAGGCCGGGCCTCCTCCTGGTGAGGGAGAGAGAGCCCGGGGCTGGGGTTGCCAATAGCACTCAGGAGGAGGATTCTGTTGTGGTTGTATGGTTTCCAGGCAAAGGCAAACACAGTTTCTCCTCCCGGACAATGAAGTCCAAGGGCGGCCGGACGAAGGCCGCTAAAATAAGGGAAGCGATGTTGCAAGAATCTTAAGCAGCGTGAATTACTCCCTGGAATATTCAACCGGAACAAAACAGTTCTGGTTCTCTAACATGTGCTGAATGGACGCACTGGCTTACATAGCAGAAGTTTCTCTTTCCCTCCCTCACTGCCAGCACTCCGGTCTTGAGCTTTGCATTTTCTTTCATAGTTTTTTTCCTTTGGATTCTATAAAAATGATAATAGTCACATGCTATATGATGACATTTTTGTCAACAACAGACTGCATCTACGCTGTGGTCTTCTGAGATAGTAGCGGAGTTGAAAATCCCTAAGGTGTAGTGACGTGCTGGCCCTATATTGTAACGGCTGGGTGGCTCAGTTGGCTGAGCACTGTCCTATGCACCAAAAGGTCAGGAGTTCAATTCCCAGTCAGGCCACATGCCCAGGTTTCGGTTCCATTCCAAGTTGGGGTGCATATGGGAGGCAACCTGATCTATGTTTCTCTCTTTCTTTTTCCCTTTCCCTTCCTCTCTTTCTAAAATCAATAACATTATTTTTTTTAAATGTCATAATGCAATGGGTTACATGTTTACAGTGATGCTGCTGTAAACAAACATATTGTCCCACCAGTCCCATAACTAGCACCTCCAATTGCCTACAGAATATTATACTTTATAATAATAAAAAAAATGACTCTTACTGGTTTATGTATTTACTATATTTTTTAATCATTATTTTAGTGTTGTTTTTTTTTATTCACCGAGAAAAGTTTGCTGTAAAGCATGTGCCGTGCTATGCTGGTGGTGGTGGTAGCCTCATCCACCTCGTGTTTACCACCTCTCAATTACATAATTTTCTCTTGTCCTTGATTTATTTTGCTGTTGTTGTTTTATACAGTCCTGAGCAATGTGTGGGTGTAGATAAAAGCAATAAGCTATAGCATAAAGCCTAGGTATGCAGTAAGCTTTAACATCTAAGCTTGTGTAAGTTCCCTCTGTGTACTTCACACAATAACTATATTCATAATTAAGTAATATGACTGTCTCTAAAGTGAGTCTGGTAAATGATTCTGGTAAACTAGCTTTCCTTTAGCGCCCACAGAATCAATCTCTCATGGAAAAGGAGAGGGCAGTGTTTGGTATCAGTCCCAATGTACATTGTGCCTCAGCCTCTGCCCAAGGCGCCTCTCCTGATAGATCCCACAGCTCCTCAGGAGTCATTGTAAATAGCACCCTCTGCCAGGGTGGAGCCCAGCCTGGCATCCAAACGTCTAGACCTATCGCTCAGGAGAAAAGAATTTGGCTCAGTTCTGCCACTTAATCCTTGCCTTTAGGTAACCAGTCCACCCTGCAGGCTCCCGGGAGTAGAAGGAAGGTATGCGTTAGGTGTGAAGCATTTGCTTCCTTCAGTTGCTGACCTGAGAAGTGAGCCACTTAAGTTGTAAACCTGAGGCAATGCTCTCACCAACAGAAACTCCTTCCCTACACCTCGCTGCTGCTCTCCCACGCTCAGACTGGTGGACTCTAGGGTGGTGTGGCTGGCCTTGGACTTCCCCTCTCAGCCAACTTTAACCTCCACAGAAGGACTAAGCACATTCTAGACTTTTCGAAAAGGTTGTCTTTTCCATACACCCCAGAGACGTGTGTTGGACCTTCCTTTTTTTTTTTTTTAACAACTATTGTTTGAAAACCTACCTTACATCAAAGACTACCCCAAGCCTTGGGACTACAGAGGTAAGCAAAACCCTGACCTGTCCCTGCCTTCAAAGAGCTTACAGCATGATCAAGAAGGTAGACATCCACGGGAGAACCACACAAATAACTGGAAACACCAACCTCCAAGGAAACGCAAATGTTGTTATGACACCTTTCCACAAAGGGAACTAATTGAGAGATTAGACAGATTTGGCTGAGGAAGTGACATTTAAACTGTGATCTTCAGAAAGCATGGCACTAGCTAGGCCAAAGGGGAGCAGGGGTGGGTCTGGAAGCATACTCTAGATCAGTGGTTCTCAACCTTCCTAATGCCTCAACCCTTTAATACAATTCCTCATGCTGTGGTGACCCCCAACCATAAAATGATTTCCGTTGCTACTTTATAACTCTAATTTTGCTACTGTTATGAACTGTCATGTAAATATCTGATAGGCAGGATGTATTTTCATTGTTACAAATTGAACATAATTAAAGCATAGGGATTAATCACAAAAACAATATGTAATTATATATTGTGAAATACTTATTTCTCATTACAAATAAATAAAATTTTGTCTTGAATCATGGTGTAGCATGGGCAACAGTCTTCATAGGACAACAGTAAACTACATTGCTACACTTTGCTACACCTAGGAGCGGTCTGTTGGTTCCTAAGACCATGGGAAATATGTGTTTTCTGATGGTCTTAGGTGACCCCTGTGAAAGGGTCGTTCGACCCCCAAAGGGGCCGCTACCCACAGGTTGAGAACCACTGCTCTAGATAGAGGGAGCAGCAGGTGCAAAGGGTCTATGAAAGAGAAGTGCCTGGTGTATTCGAGGAATTGAGGAAGATGGGAGAAGAGAAAGCAAGGTAGCCGAAACCGGTTTGGGTCAGTGGATAGAGCATCAGCCTATGGACTGAAGGGTCTCAGGTTCGATTCCGGTCAAGGGCATGTACCTCAGTTACGGGCACATCCCCAGTGGGGAGTGCGCAAGAGGCAGCTGATCAATGTTGCTCTCTCATCGATGTTTCTAACACTCTATCCCTCTCCCTTCCTCTCTGTAAAAAATCAATAAAATGTATTTTTAAAAAAAGAGAGAGAGAGAAAGCCAGGAGGGGACAGGACCTTCAGGAAACAGTGGACTCCATGAGGCCCAAAATGGAGTAAAGAGCAGATCACATGGGCCTAAAAAATTGGTTGGAGAGATGGGCCTTTACATGAAGTCATTAAAGTGTATAGCATCATAAGATTGATGTGTTTTTTTTTTAATTTCCCCTTGGCTATAATGCAGATAGCAGATTAGAAGTGGGGTTAAAAGGGGTAAAAGTAGACCGGTTACAAGGCCGCTACAGTAATCATTTAGAAAGATCCCAGCATTCGTTGTTAGAGTGTTGGTGCTGGGGAAAGTGGTTGGATTGGAGAGAGATGTAAAAGACAAAACAAACAGGTCTCAAGGCCCCAGGTGTGGCAAAAGAAAGTCAGAATAGTACAGGGGTTAAAATCTTAGGTTTTAAAGCCAGAAAGACCCAGGCTTGAGTCCCGTCTTCATCATTAACTATCTACATGATTTTGAGCTAGAAATCTAACCTCTCACAAGTTCAGATTTTATAGACCTATAATTCAGGATTATAACAACCTATCTCACTCATAGGGCTATTGAGTGAATACTTGAAAAGCACTTCATACCTCCCAGTGCCTGTCGTGTGCTCACTAAATGCAATATAATGGACATATTGTTATAATCATGGTTATATTTGCTATTCTTTTGATGTTTCTGAAGTTGGCAAATAAAGGGAAACAATCAGTCTCTCCTTCACTTTGCAAAAGGCTAAAAGGGTGAGGAACCAGCTTCTAAGAGCAGTAAATGTCATCACGGGGCCTTCTCAGGCTGAGAGACAGCAGCCAGCGCCACAGCCCGATTCATTCCTCCACCAAGTTCAAGGCCTCTCCTTCTCATAGGCCTTCTCTTTATCTTCTCTTGGTTTATGGAGGATCCTAGTTTTATGCATTATGGCAGCTCTCTGCATTAACAGGAAGCGCCAAAGAACAGCAAAAAAAATTGCAGTCATTTCATTTCAGCTCTCTCCCAAATCCTGCATCACTGTGTTCCATTCTATTTGTAAGATGAGAGTCAGAGCACCGATATGAAATCAGCAAATAATTATTTATCTTTCTATCGTTTGTCTTTTATGCAATTGTGTTAACATGATGGCAAAATTTTGCCCTGTTGTTGGTTGATCAAAAGGATCGGGGTCCTACCTAAGGTTCATCCTATGACATGAGCACCTGGTCAACCCCACAAAGGGGTCTCTCCTTCTACCTTCTTACCTTAGTCTCTTCAGAGCAAACTTCTATGGAAATTCTAAACAGAAGAGCTCTCTTACTTTTATGCTAATGGGGCTTTGTTTCTGTCCAGGTCTTGATGCAGTCAATAATGCTCTGTTTGAGTTTTAAGTGACTGGTAGTCTCTTATGATGTAACTAGAGGCCTGATGCATGAAAATTCATGCAAATTTAGGCCTTCCTTCCCCTGGCTGCCAGCACCAGCTTCCCTCCACCACCCAGGATCTGGGCTGCTTCCCTCGGGCCACCAGCAGGCACCTGGGACCCATGATGCTTTCTTCAAGCACCAGCTTCATCCGGAAGGATGACCGGTCTAATTAGCATATTACCATTTTATTCTTATAAATTGCTGCTAGTGGAGTCATTATCATCTGCTAAATGAGGAGAAGGACTGATTGGAGGAAGGGCTTACTTCTTTCAGCAAGGAACTTTTTGGAGGATTTGAGGTTCAGAGTACTGAGTGAGATTCACCCAAGTCTTCCAAAATGCCCCTTTCCCAATTCCCAGGGCCCACTCTTACCAGTGAAGTCCTTAACAACTACCCAAGAGGCCTAGTGAGGCTTTGAAATCGTCTTGCATGATAAACTTGCTGCCGCAGCCACAGACAGGTCTGATTTGGGGCTGTATCCATGATGTGGCTTCAACTGTAAGGATCCTGGCTTGATCCACGACTGTCAAGTTTCTGAGCCTGTCATATTTTTTCTTACAGCTTCCACTGTAGTGTCGTCAGAAGAAGCTGACACATGTCTCGGTCTGTCTAATTCTCTTCCCTATTCCACAGCAAAAGTCAACTTGCTCTCTTCAATCCTTATCTTCAACAGACCCTTGATTTTAGGCAGCCAGAGGTGTTCATTTGGTAACTGTTAGCCACTATGTGTCTCCTTTGAACTAAATGGAAATGAGGTCATAACTGTGTGCGACCCCAACCACATCAACTAACCAATCATACGAGATTCCCATTTTCCAAGGTCTGGAACGAGTCTTGGTATGTAAGATTCTGTCAGGATTCGCTAAAGAAAAAGAAGAACAACTTGAGGATTTGAGAGTAGGATTCAGTGCTCAGAAGTTGTAGGTTAGCTGGATTAGTGACCATTAGGGTGGCTGTCATCAGCTTTCGAGTAACATCGCTGTAGATATAACCAGGGACTCAGCAACTGGCTGCTGCCACCCAGAGGTGAAAACACTGCAGCAGTGGCCAGCAGTGGCACAGTGCCCTGGCTCGGAAGTCCTCGTGACAGCCCATTGCCTTCAGCCAACCACGTTAGCACTCCTCTTTGCCTTCCAAATCTTGCGTGAGAGCATTGGCAAAATGCAAACTCACCCAAATCTCCCAGGAAAGGGAACCTGGCAAGGTAATCCCCTGAACCCCAGCCTTTGAGACACAGAAGAGGCCATTGAATGGGTCTCAAATAAAGGTTTATTTTCTGTCTTCCCCCAGAATGTAAGCTCCTTGAGGGCAGATAGCTTCGCCTGTTTGTTAACTCTTGCATTCTCAGCATTTAAAATAAACACATCAGATGTACTCAATAAATATCTGTTAAGTAAATGCACGAATAATGTGGCCATCTTACTATAACTCATGGCATTCTACAGACCGTCAATGATGCTGTTATGTTATTATCCAAATCTCCAGGACATCTGAACCCCATTGGGCCATAAACACAGGATCATCCCGTATTTCATGTTGTAAAATGGTAGAATAAGATGTTTTTCTTTCCCTTCAGCTGTTAGTCCTATCTTTTCTGTTTAGTTCCCACTTGTGTCACTATCCTAAAGCAATGGACTTTCAGCTCTGATTGTATATGTAGTTTTATGTCTGACATGGCCCCTGGTAAGCAGACATCTCTGAAATCCCCTGATGAGTTCACGTCTGCGATTGTGTTCTTTTCCTATTTCCCTTGGGTTTCTGTCACAGTCTAGACGCGTCAGAGTCTTTTCTTCGTTCTTCCTCATATATTACTCTCATATATCATATCGCAGTAGGCTCATCACCTTTTGCGGCTACTTTAAAAATGCATTTCACAGGCTGCCGCCACTCTGCCTAACTTGTGCATACCGACTCTTCCAAATTCTGTTTTGCCCTGAGCTTTTGTTTACAAGATAACTGTGCCAGTAATGACATCAGGTTGTAGATGAGTGCAGTGGGAACAGATCATGTGGACTGAAGAAGTTCTTAATTGGATTCCTACAAAGAGTGTTCCAGAATGGCTGAATGAGCTCACTGGTACACACAGTTTTATTGGCCACTTGGAAATACTTCAAGGAGCCTCTCAGGAAGGAAAAGAGATCCTTATTTGTGCGTCTCTTCCTCCTGGTTTATTGCAGTCCCTCATATACATTTTTAGCTGGAAAATTTGTGAGAAATCCTCAGAATCAAGTTTCGGTGTGAACATGTGTTAGCTTAGACTCATTATCATGAAAGCAGCAGAAAAGCCAGCTGGAATGGGCAGAAACAGTAAAGAAGATTTATGAGCTTATAAAAGTCTAAAAGGCTAGGTTTCGGGATTAACCCGAAGTTTCCACCAAGGATTGGTTCCTTTCTTTTCCTCTCTGTGCTGCTGTTCGCATGTTGGCTTCATTTGAAGGCTGATTCTCCTTATGGCTGTAAAACAGTTACTAGCACAAGAAAAAAAAATTGAACTATGGTTCACTCATTGAGAACGAAAAAACTTGCATCTGGAGATTTCAGGCAAGTGTCCTAAAATTTACCCAAATTAGACTAACTTAGGTTATGTGCCAATACCTCCCACCCAACCAATCACTGTGGCCAATGGAATAAAATATTCTCAGTGGCTTTAGCCAATCAGGGCCTATTCTGGGTCTTAAACTTGCCGTAATATTTTCCCACAGCAAATGATCAATGTAAGCAAAGTATAGATACCTGTGTTTGTCAGAGTCACCCCGCAAAATAGAGGTCATAAACACTCCATCAGGCTAATTTTAGGGGAGATGTTTTTGTTTTGTTGTATTCAAAAGGCCAGCTTACAAAGGTGTAGGTGGGGTGCAATAGAACCATATAAGGCATAGTACAGGGACTTGTAAAGGGGAGGGTGAGGAAGAGGACTTGGTTGAAAGGGAGAAGGGAGTTCTGGGAATATTCCTGTGCAGAAGAAGGTGTTGAAAGGAACAGGGACCCATTAGGAACACAGGTTATTTCAGAGGTGACTGGGAGGGAGTGAGGGAAATTAATAATATTACATGATTGTTTTCTCCTGTTTCTACTGGTGCTCCCCAGTGTCCGAACCAAACCAGAAGCCTGAGGATGCAGGAGTTCTGTTGATGTGACCATACTGGTCAGCCTTCCGGGGCTGATGGAAAAAGGGCAGAGAATAGATCTTGGAGGAAAAATGAAATGTATTCTGCACAGAATCTGAATCGAAAGTTGGGTACCATGAGAAGGTCGGAGGACATAATAAATCCTGGGGGGAGATCCAGCCAGTATTTCTTATAGGCCAGAGTCTTTTTCTTAATAATCTTGCTAAGAACTCTTAAGACACTAAGGCAGTACCTTACATTCCAAAACAGAAAGGCCTCTTAAAAATACTTTCAATATCACATATATGTTTATGAGTATTCTTCTATCACAATGACCAGAATCATGAACCAACTATTTATCTTAATTAATTATATTCATTGCCATTATCTACACCAACTGCTACAGAAAGATTATTAGCTAACTGATGGGACATACTGCTTAAGTTCTAGGAAAGCTTCCCAGAAGAAAACATTTTGCATATAAAAGGTCATCACATGTATGATAGAGCCTGCCTGTTCCCTATCTTTCTTGAGCATAAAATAAGAAAAAAAAAATACATACTATTGATATCAGATACAGTATTTAGATTAGAGGAAGAATTACTTGAAAGTAGAATATGTTTTTATCCCCTAATACCTTTGAGTGTTTTTTCAAATATATATATTTTTTATTGATTTCAGAGTGGAAGGGAGAGGAAGAGAGAGAGATAGAAACATCCATGATGAGAGAGAATCATTGATTGGCTGCTCCCTACTGAGGATCAAGCCCTCAATCTGGGCATGTGACCTTGACTGGAATCGAACCTAGCACCCTTCAGTCAGCAAGCTGACACTCTATTTTCCAAGCCAAACAGGCTAGACAATCCCCTAATAACTTTGTACAGAGTTTTGAGATGCCTCTGTCTCTCTTCTAAGACAAATCTGGCAATCAACAGAATCCAAAATGGATACACGAATTTAACTTTGCCTCTCTAAGCACAGAAGTGCCACGTGTCCCAGGAAGACTGCCAGAGTGGCAGCTGTCTCGCTGGGAGAGCCAGTGGACTCCATTTCCATCTCCATCCAGAGCTGGCTGTGAGTGATTCACAAGCCCAGGCTTTGCACTGCACAGCAGGGTCCTCAGTTCCCCTTTATGAGTTATGATGGGGAGCCAAGCAAGGAATGATAAACTAGACCGGAAAGGGGGGACTCAAAATCCAGGAAGATAAGCAGAGTTAGGGCTCAGAACATTCATTCATTGGTTCATTGGTCCATTCATTCAATGTTCGCTTCATTTGAAGGCTGATTCTCCTTATGGCTTTAAAACAGTTACTTGCAAAAAAAATTGAATTATGTACTTCTTGGTTCACTCATTGAGAAAGAAAGAACTTGCATCTGGACATTTCAGGCAAGTGTCCTAAAATCCACCCAAATTAGACTAACTTAGGTTATGTGCCAATACCTCCCACCCAACCAATCACTGTGGCCAAAGGAATAAAATATTCTCAGTGGTGCCCTAACTGGTTTGGCTCAGTGCATAGACCATTGGCCTGTAGACTGAAGGGTCCCAGGTTTGATTTCGGTCAAGGGCATGTACCTTGGTTGTGGGCACATCCCCAGTAGAGGGTGTGCAGGAGGCAGCTGATCGATGTTTCTCTCTCATCGGTGTTTCTAACTCTCTATCCCTTTCTGAGTGCATACTATGTGTGCACCAGGCAATGTTTTTGTGTTGACTAGAGCAGTGAAGAAAACAGAAAATATTCTTGCTTTTATAAGTTTATCTTCTAGATGGGGAAACAGACAATACCTAATATATATACAAACTGATATTATATTGGGTCATGACAGCTGCTTTTACTCTGGGTCATATGGGATCCACTGGAGAGTCCCCAGCACAGGAATGACATGATGTACTCTGCACTTTCAAACACCTCTGGCTGCTATGTCGATAGGAGCCTGTCTTGTCAAACCCAGTAGCAGGAAAACCAATTAGGAGGCCACCGCAGCGTGACAGGTGAGAAGTGATTGTGGGTGAGTTGGACCGTGGTGGTGGCAAGACAGCTGGTGAGAAGTGATTCGATTCTGAGTATATTTTGAAGTGAGAGGTCATAAGGCTGATGGACATATGGGGGATAGAAAAGCCATTAGGGCATTTCAACTAACTTTTTCCAGAAGATTCCATGAACACATTTCAGTTCTAATAGGTCTGAAACTGGAAGTGGGCCATCCTCATGGAGCAAGTATTAAGGAAAATTCTGGGAATTCTTGAGACCGGGGTCTTGCTACTCCTGACTTTGCTGAGAGTGGAGTGAAATAGCGTATTCCCGGATGAGAGGTGCGGGAGTAGAATTTACTTGGCATGTGTAGAAATGGTGAGGAGTCATATTTTGTTCAAAACGTGGAAATGGTGAAAGGTAAATACAGGAAGCGTTTCTGTAAACACCAGGGTGAGAAATCTCTGTGGGAAATCATTAGTGTTTGTGAGGAGGGAGTAACAGTGAGTGTTGCATTTGAAGAAGGTCTAGCCACCTTCACTGTGAGGATATATTAGTGCTAAGGCTGCCCAAACAAAATACTGCAGACGAGGTGGCCCACACAACAGAAATGTATTTTCTCGTAGTTCTGGAGGCTGGAAATCTAAATCAAGATTGGTTCTCCTGAGGCCTCTTTCCTTGGCCTGCAGACAGCTACCTTCTCACTGTGTCCTCACGTGCCTACTCATCCCTAGTGTTTTCTCTTCTTAGAAGGACACTAATCATATTGGGTTAGGGTCCCACCCTTTATGGCCCCATTTAACCTTAAAATTTTAAAGGTCCTACCTCAAAATATAGTCACATTGTTTAGGGCTTCAACATGTGCATTTTGGGAAAACATAATTCAGTTCCATAACAGAGGGGTATAAAACCAGAGGTAAGAACATCATGGTAAGTTTCTACATAGAAGGAAATTGGCATCTGAATTATTAAGGTGATCACAGTGGAAGGAAAAGGGAGATGGATATCAAAGACATTGTATAAGCAAAAGCTACAATGAGTAATTGATTGAATATAGAGGTCAAGAGAGAGAAATCACTGATAAATCACTAATATTGCACCTGAGTGACAAGAAGAATGATGTTGTCCTTAACCCAAAATATCTGCCTCTTTCACTTTGTCCGTCATTTAATTTCTCTAGATTCCACCTCCACCCCCATTTCTTTCTGTACTTCCCATCTCGTCCAATTTGTTTCTACTGCAGCAGAAATTCTGACATTTTCCACTCGGCTAATCTTCCTAAAGACAATTCCAGGAAACATTTTTCATGGCATTCTGCTGTGAACTTTTCTATCCTACTTGGTACGTTTTCAGGCGTTGCAATTGCTTTTCTTTTCTTTCCCTTTCGTTCTTTCTTTCTTTCTTTCTTTCTTTCTTTCTTTCTTTATTTCTTCCTTTCTTTCTTACTTTATTAATTTCTAACCCACCTGTTTTTCTTGGTTAACCTTCTCCCTTCCCATTTCTGTTGTCATTTCTCATTAGACCTCAGTTCTTATTCCAAAGAATCATTGTGTCCAAGATATTGCTTGATATTGTACATGTGAAGAGATCATTTTAAAGGGTATTTCTTTAGAAGGAGGGAAGTATACTGCACATGAAGGAGTCATAAGCTTTCCTTCTCCTTCCTTGTCCCACCTCCCCTCAGTCCTGGGCAAACTGGGACCCATAGTACCCTAGTTAGGCTACTGACATTGGCACAGTGAGGTGAAAAGAGGTGTAGGAGTGCCACCTGGTGTCTTTGTGCTTACACATGCAGACTTTCAGCTTTCCTGGCCTTTCAGCCTCACTTCCTGTTCCTACTCCTGATCTTTCCGACTTTGAGGCAGGAATTGGGGTGAGCTACCAGTTTGCTTTATAGAAACCACATAGGGTATTCCTGGTATGTCTTTCTTTGTTGGTTTCATCCAACAGCAGACACCCTCAGTCTTCCAGAAATCTTTTTTTTTTTTAAAGAAATCTTTCCAGGCTAAAGATGCTCTCTCCTTTCATCTATCTCATTTTGTGACTATTCCTTTTTTGGATCCCTAATTTTTTATTTCATTGGAGTATCAGAATGGCTGGGGAGTCAAATGCATCCACTGGTTGTTACCTCGAATCAGAAGTTCCTTTACTGTTACATTAACAAGATACTATTTGTCACTTTTTACATATTATTATAAAAATGTTTTAAAGAAATATATAAGTAGATGGAACTCTCATATACCCAACACTATGTAATATTTTGCTATATTTGCTTTATCCAACATTTTAAACATTTTTCCTTGTGTAAAGTGTTTTATGGCAAATCTTAGATGTCTAGTTATCTCATCCTTACATACTTCTGTAAACATCTCTAAAAAATGACATTTGATTCAATCATTGCAAGTTTTTGTGTCGGTATATGTCCATTACTCTAACTGTGGCTGACCCATTCATAAATTATCAGTGCTATTCCCACCTTAAATAGAACCCATTGAAATTAAAATGGGCATTTGAATGTTTAGATGGTTCCATTGGAAAAATAGAGCAAGTGACTGAAATATTTTTATCTTGCATTTAGAGAGAAAGACCTACTTTGTATCACTAATGATGGTAAAAACTCTGACTTCTTTTTAGGGAAAATAAAACACACTTGAAAAATGTATAATACAATAAATATATCTTAAGGCGAGGGATTCAAATGTAAAAGACAATTAATTTTTGATAGGATAACCTAATTTAACAGTTATGCATTTTGCTATGCACATTGTTGAAAACAGAAAAAGGTTAGAGAGAGAACAAGGCATGAAAAGAAAGTCTTCAGGGATTTTAGACCTGAGCGCTTTATAACATGCACTTTTAAGCTACCCGATCATCAATAAAACCTGTAAACCTGGCAATGTCTATACTGCGTGGTATTCAAAATATACATGGAATTCCTAGTGCAAATGACTAAAATGAAAAGTGCTTTTGCAATCCTCGTAGAGGGGTTACACAGCTGCAGCAACATTAATGGCAGAGACCGGAAGTTGAGTATTGCATCTTCCAGTGAGTTTCATCAGCTCCTTGCGGAACTTCATCAGATGGAGGGTAAGATTTTCTGACAGACAACACGGCTGACCTTTCTAAACGAATGCCTTCATCAGTGCACATATCTGTGCTGATGAAATTGACGTATAAACCAAATGACCTAACTTGGGACACAGAACATTTTTAAGGTTAAAAGGGCTGGAATTGCGATTGTCTTGTTCATCACTGCATCCCCAGTACCTAACGCTATTTTGGGGCAATCTGGGGATTCACATGTTGAGTAATCATAGTAGGTTTTGCCACTGTCTTTTTATACTCTTGACTGTGCTTTTTAGGATCAAATGGAAATTGGTTCCTGAGTCTTAGGCCTCTGAGCTAACTCACAGTTTTCGAAGTTCTTTCTTAACCTTGTTTCTTGTTTCATCCAACATATTCCCACTGCACTGCATGTGGGTGTTAAAAAGCTCTGGCCTCGCCTAAACCGGTGTGGCTCAGTGGATAGAGCGTTGGCCTATGGACTGAAAGATTCCCAGGTTCGATTCCAGTCAAGGGCATGTACCTTGGTTTCGGGCACATCCCCATTGGGGGGCGTGCAGGAGGCGGCTGATCGATGTCTCTCTCTCTCATCGATGTTTCTAACTCTCTATCCCTCTCCCTTCCTCTCTGTAATAAAATATATTTAAAAAAATTTAAAAAAAAGCTCTGGCCTCCTGTGCAAGGGGTGATTTGCTTTCTCTTCCAAGCACCTTGCAGTGTCCAGATGGATTTCAGGCGACCCATGTTTCCCCATGGAATACACAGCGACGCTGAAACCTCTTCCTGGCCGTGGCATGTTTATCTTTTTGACGCCAGTATTCTCTAATAGGGGAGGTTGGCCACAAGGACAGGTAATGTGTTATTTTATTTTATTTTTTAATATTTTATTGATCTTTTTTATAGAGAGGAAAGGAGAGAGATAGAGAGGTAGAAACATCGATGAGAGAGAGACATTGATCAGCTGCCTCTTGCACGCTCCCTATTGGGGATGTGCCCGCAACCAAGGTACATGCTCTTGACTGGAATCGAACCTGGGACCTTTCAGTCCACAGGCCGACGCTCTATCCACTGAGCCAAACCGGTTTCAGCATAATGTGTCATTTTTGACATGTGCTCCCGTGGGACCTGGGCCATGCGTTCTTTTGTGGGCTGCCTCTGTAGATGAATAATCGCAGAGAATTCAAATTCTGGCTATCGGAGCCCAACTCTTACCATCAGTATTACCTCCTGGATCTGGAAGGTTCGCTGTCACCTACTCATCACAAAACAGGGCCCCATCACTTGAGAGTGACTCGCTTACACTGGGAAGCCCGCCAGGAATAGATGGTCGTTAGGAGTTTTGCTATCTTTTTCCTCCTGAATCTTTTGGAGATGTTCGCCTCGCTTTGCACAGGAAAATTAGTTTCATGGCAAAGCTGTCCCCTTGCAGTCTTGAAGTGAGAAATGACTTTTCCTTCCCGATTTGATTATGTCCTTATGCCTCCCGTTTTTTTTCTGCTGTGTTTTCCAGGAAGAATTTCATCTGAGATCATTCTCCCTTCCTACCCTCATATATCTGCTCCTTTCTGGTGTTATCATCCTTCCCTCTCCGCTTTACTCATTGTGCTCTTCCTGCCTCCTGATTCCTTTGTGGGTAGATATTTTCCTGTCCCGACTTGGTCATTTCCTCTGCTCAGTGGAGAAACACCTTTGGTGTGAAGCTTCTGAAATGATCTCAGGTTTACAAAATATATATATATATATTTTTTAGCAAATATAGACTCACCTTTTATTCAAAGGTGTAATTTGTCTGCATGACCAGTACTAGCTTTACCCTCTTCCCAATGGTTACTTAAGAAAACCAATAACTACTGGAACACCTACTGTGTCAGGAGGCGCATTCCAGACCTCACTTCTAATGTTTATGAACTTCCTGTGAGGAAGCATTATGTTATCCTATCTTACAAGTAAAGGGACAAAGGCTCAGAAATGAAAAGTTATGTGTCTCAGATTACTCAGTGGAGTGGAACCCAGAGGAAAATTTTGTGTTTCTTGTGAGATTATTTTACTTTTTAATACCGTAAAAGCATATTTCTCCTGTCCCATCACTTCTTTGTTGTTGTTAATCCTCACCTGTGGATATTATTCTATTGATTTTTTTTATTTTTTAAAATATATTTTATTGATTTTTTACGGAGAGGAAGGGGAAAGGGATAGAGAGTTAGAAACATCGATGAGAGAGAAACCTCAATCAGTTGCCTCTTGCACGCCCCCTACTGGGGATGTGCCCGCAACCAAGGTACATGCCCCTGACCGGAATGGAACCTGGGACCTTTCAGTCTGCAGGCCAATGCTCTATTCACTGAGCCAAACTGGTTTCGGCTTATTGGTTTTTTAGAGATAGTGGAAAGGAGAGAGAGAGAAACAGAGAGAAACATCGATGTGAGAGAGACACATCTATTGGTTGTCTCTCACACATGGCTTGATTGAAATAAAACCTAGGATCCTTCATCTGCAGGCCGACACTCTATTCACCTCAGCAAACTGACTAGGGCTCAGCACGTCTTTATCGAATTTGAATAAACCCAAATACGTTGGAAAATTATCCATGTTTCCATGGAGACCTTTTCCAAGTCTGGCAATTGCAGGACAACACCATTCAGTGACACTTCCTGTGGTGAAGGAAGTCTACATCTGTGCTGCCCGGCGTGGCACCACCAGCCACGCTCAGCTTGAGCACAGAAAACGTGGCAAGTGGGACTGATACCCTGAATTTCTAATTTACTTTAATATTAATTCATATAAATGTGATTTGAAATAGCCAAACGTATCTACTAAATGGGACAGTGTGGCTATGCAATATTCGTGTTCCTGCAATTGTTTCTTCACATCTTCACATCATCACTTGCCCACTCTCAGGCCTTCTGTTCTACTTGGCTACTTTAAAGTCACTGTGAGTCCCTTCATGCTGTCGCAAAAAGTAAGAGAGCCTTCCTTTTTTACTGCTGTGTTGTATTCCACTGGGTGAATGTACCACAGTTTCTTTATCCACTTACCTACTGATAGGCATTTGGGCTATTTCCAGATCTTAGCTATTGTAAATTGGGCTGCTATGAACACAGAGGTGTGTATATCCTTTCTGATAGGTGCTTCGGGTTTCTTAGGATATATCCCTAGAAGTGGGATCACTGGGACAAATGGGAGTTCCATTTAAAAATAAATAAATACATTTTATTGATTTTTTTACAGAGTGGAAGGGAAAAAGAGAGTTAGAAACATCAATGGGAGAGAGACATCGATCAGCTGCCTCCTGCATGCCCCCTACTGGGGATGTGCCCGCAACCAAGGTACATGCCCTTGACTGGAATCAAACCTGGGACCTTTCAGTCCACAGGCCAACGCTCTATCCAATGAACCAAACTGGTGTCGGCTCCATTTTTTAAATTTTTTTGAGGAAACTCCATACTGTTGTTCACAGTGGCTGTACCCACCCGCAGTGCACTAAGGTTCCCTTTACTCCACATTCTCACTGGCACTTATTTGTTGATTTATTGATGGTAGCCATTTGACAGGTGTAAGGTGATATCTCATTGTCATTTTAGCTTGCATCTCTCTGATGATCCATGATGTTGAGCATTTTTTCATAGGTCTCTTGGCCATTTGTATGTCCTCTTCAGAAAAATGTCTGTTCGGGTCCTGTCCCCATTTTAAAAATTAGATCATCTGTCTTCCTTTGGTTGAGTCGTGTGAGTTCTTTATATATTTTGACAGCATGGAGGGACCTGAAGATTATTATGTTCAGCGAAATAAGCCAATGAGACAAAGACAAGTACCATGTGATCTCACGTATACGTGGAATCTAATGAACACAATAAACTGACAAGAAAAATAGAACCAGTGGCATGGAAACAGGGTACACACTGAGGAATTTCAGAGGGAAGGGGGGGAAAGGGGTGGCAAGAGATTAACCAAAGAATTTACATGCATATATGCATTCCCATGAACACAGACAAGAGGGTGATGAAGGACAGTAGGGTGGTGGGAGACAATGCAGGGGAAAGGGCACAACTGTAATACTCTTAACAATAACGATTTTAAAATTATAAAAAGCAAAAAAAAAATCACTGCCTGAGGGCAAAAGAAATTATTTGCACCTTTGCCTGTAATCATGGTAATAGGTGCTAGCAGAAATTACTTTTATTTTATTTATTTATTTATTATTTATTGATTTTTTTTTACAGAGAGGAAGGAAGAGGGATAGAGAGTTGAAACATCAATGAGAGAGAGACATCGACCAGCCGCCTCCTGCACGCCCCCTACTGGGGACTTGCTCACAATCAGGATACATGCCCTTGACCGAAATCGAACCTGGGACCTTTCAGTCTGCAGGCAGACGCTCTATCCACTGAGCCAAACTGGTTTCGGCAGAAATTACTTTTAAATGTCATTTTCTAAGAAAAATAGTATGGCATCACCGCATATTTTTACTGGTGCTTAGCTTCTTTTCAGAGACTGCTAAAAACAACACCTTTTCTTCCATTTGAACTTAATTAGCTTCAACGTGTAATGTAAAGGTTTCCTTTCACACCCTAATTTACAGTGTAATTAATCTTTCACTCCTCAGCGTTATTTCCCACTCTCTGTTCACTTTAGGCTCTTACGCATTCAGTAATTAAGGTGTAAAGAGGCTGAAGTTACATCTTTTATACCATGAAGTATTATTCCTACGTTAGGTAATTTATGTCCCGAAACACTTAATGTATGACAGGTGGACTTTTATTTCCATCAACTGTTGAAAAGGTGGTCTTCACAGAATATATTTATTAACAAATGAGAGCAAATTAAAACTGACTGAATAAATAAAAAACTTAAAATTATGTGAAGATATAACATAGAACCACATAATGCATATGTACCTTGTTTTTCTTTTTGTGTTTTTTTTAATATATTTTATTGATTTTTTTTACAAAGAGGAAGAGAGAGGGATAGAGAGTTAGAAACATGGATGAGAGAGAGACATTGATCAGCTGCCTCCTGTATGCCCCCCACTGGGGATGTGCCCGCAACCAGGATACATGCCCTTGACCGGAATCGAACCTGGGACCTTGCAGTCCGCAGGCCGACACTCTACCCATTGAGCCAAACCAGTTTCAGCTATACCTTGTTTTTAAGATATGATTATTTTTTTTAAATGTCACTTGAGAAGTGGCACATTTTTTTAATATATTTTATTGATTTTTTACAGAGGGGAAGGGAGAGAGATAGAAAGTCAGAAACATCGATGAGAGAGAGACATGGATCAGCCGCCTCCTGCACGCCCCACGGTGGAGATGTGCCCACAAGCAAGGTACATGCCCTTAACGGGATCGAACCGGGGACCCTTCAATCCGCAAGCCGACGCTCTATCCACTGAGTCAAACCGGTCTCGGCTGTTTGATTATTTGATGTTTTTATATTGTAAGACAAATCACCATTTTGCCAAAAGCCATCCTCTAAAGCAGTGATTTTCAACCAGTGCACCCCAGGAATTTTTTAAATGGGCAATATCTGACTTTGTAGTCAGGGGCACTGACCTTTTTTTCCCTTAGATTGTAAAAAAAAAAAAAGAAAAAGAAAATGACAAGAACCAACACAATAATAGCCATCTGGTGTGAATAAATCAAAATGATATCCTCTAAAAAATCAGACTGACAAAAAATATATTTTCTGGTGTATCACAGACTTTCAGTAATCAGTCTGTATGCGCCATGAGATGAAAAAGGTTGAACATCACAGCTCTAGAGGTTCCTTTAGTAATAAATTCTCATGTTTGTTTGTCTTTCATTAAAAAGAGATTATCATTCTCTTTTGAAGGGTATATCTCTTGCCCATGTATAATACGTCTAAAATTATTTTGATAAGAGCCAATGCAGGTTATAATAATAAACAAACAAGTGCTGTTTCAAGCGAAAGTTTGCAGTGAGGAGATGAAACTGTCTGGACATTGAGAACTTTGGATGGATGGGCATTTGTTATCCACTAACGTAAACTGTGATAAAAAAATAATCACTCCCAGAGGAACACAATTCCACTGATTACACATAGATTTTCAAGAACATTTCTCTACTGTCTCCTCCCTGGAATTCCTCTGAGGGTGTGAACCAAGTAAGAGGAAATGAGTCTTTAATAAAGCTTAAAAACAACTATTCCCGTGCTATCTTGCTGTATATTTTCAAAATGTTAATGACCCATAAAAGACAGGGAAAGAGGTTGATGGGGAAAAAAAGGCAGAAAAAAAAGTTATTTAGAGTATTATATTTCTCTAAATATAATATAAGTTTAGAACTTCGCATTTTATTTATAACCAAAAGTACATGTGGTAGAGAACACTATTGGTGATATTTTGCCTTTGGATAATGTAATTGAGCTAGATAGCCATGAGCCCTCATATGTTATGATTCCTTTGAGACAAGGGATGTGAAGGAGATATTTTTTCCACCTATCTCTGTCCTTTATTGTTGAAGTACATTTCTTCAAGGCAAAATTTATTTTAAATTATTCAAAAGTATAAAATCATGCCACTCTCACAATGGAAGAAACAAGAAATTATGTTCAAGATTTATATTCACTGAAAAATAATTTCTACCACTGCTCTACTATTTCCATTGTTTGTTTCTACTGGTCATTTAATTTTTAGTTATTTTATTTAAACACTAGAGGCCCAGTGTGCAAAATCACGAGAGACCCAGACCCACCATGCAAGCTGAGAGCCCTGCCCCACTGCCTCGAGCAACTTGCAGGTTTTTGGGGGGAGAGAGGAGGGACCGAGAGGTATTCCATGCACCTCCTGGTGACCGGTCATTTGGGTGTTACGGTGTTATGGCCACTGGTCTTTTATAATATAGATAATTTCTGCTAATCTATTTAGAGATTAGGTAAACCCATTTCTGTCCTTATTGAAGTCCATTATCACTATTTCATTTTATCTTTATTATCTTCTCAGACTAATGACCTGCCATTGAAAAAAGGGGAAAGGGACTCATAAGAACTCACTGTAATCAGGAAACAATTACTGTACAATGAGTTAAAATAATATCTAAAACTGCCCTTAGAGTTTTCCTAACCCAGGTCTTTTAGTAGGCATTAATAATAGGGTTTTGTATAAGTCAGCCACTGTTTATAGTTACCCTCCACTGACCTCAGGATCTAAGTGCTTCTGTGAGTCTTTTCATTAAATCAGTTCTGTGGAATGAGTACTATGATCACCTCAATTAACACACGAAGACATTAGGCTTCCTCCAGGGCAGTGTTGCTCACTGGCTGAACATTGACCTATGAACCAGGAAGTCAGAGTTCAATTCCAGGCCACATGCCCAGGTTGTGGGCTAAATCTCCGGATGGGAGGTATGCAGGAGGCAGCCAATCATGATTCTCTCTCTCTCTCTCTCTCTCTCTCTCTCTCTCTCTCTCTCTCTCTCTCT
>JAAGEH010002530.1:3585363-3677203 GCA_011751065.1 Lasiurus cinereus | reverse complement strand
TGTGTGCTTGGCTAGCATTAGTTTAGGAGCTTGCATTTATTGACCTCAATAAATCCTCTCCCAAATGGCAATGTCTGTCCTCAAGAAGATTACATTCTTGAAGGAGATTATGTGCTCATACATTTGCAAAAAAAAAATGCCTTTATCGTCATGGGATAATATAAGATAGCATATGGTAAAATGGCAATGATGGATAATATATTACAAGTTTTTAAAAAATATGGCAGAAATGGTTCCTAAATACTTTTTAGAAGAAAAGAGACTGCCTGTTTCTAGAAGGTCAGATAAGATTCAAATAGAGAGATAATCCTAGGGAGGACTTCTCATTCATTCATTTTTCCTTTATTCACTGATTAACTCATTCATTCATATATTTATCTATCTACTTCATTAGTTTACTCAGAAGCATTGACTGGCCATGTGTCCTATATAATAAAAGCCTAATATGCAAATCGACCAAATGGAGAAACGACTGCTGGAATGACCGGTCGCTATGATATGCACGACCAGCAGGGGGTAGATGCTCAACACAGGAGCTGCTCCCAGCCCTCAGGCCACAGGCTGGCCAAGGCAGGTGCCTGCAGGGGCTCCCCAGTCACCCCGCTGGTCACCCCATAGATCTGCCTAATCACTGGTCAGACCTAGGGACCATACCCATGTACAAATTTTGTGCATCACACCTCTAGTTACTCTATAACAGGCAATGTGTTAAGTATTAGGACAGAAATAAGGCCTAGCTGGAGAATTTCAGGGAGCTCAGGAGAAATGTTATCAGCAAATATGCACAAGTAAGTACACTCAAGCCACATTGGTTGAGAAGTGAATGGCTTGAGCCAGAATTGTGTAAAGAATGACAGTGTAAAAGTCTGAGCAAGTTTAACATAATAATCCTCAATTTCATGATCTGGGTCTTCCCTCTTTCCTCTTCCCTAAGACTTTTTCTCTAAGATGGTGGTGGTGGGGTGGAGTGGAGATGGGAGGGGTGGGATAATATACTATTGGGATATTGGAGAAAGCACGCCTTTGGTTCTTGAGAGAATATTTTTAGTTCTGATATTTCCCATGTGGTCAGTCAAATATCTGTCGAAGCGTCTGGCCCCTGGTGGTCAGTGCACATCATAGAGACTGGTTGACCAGTAGACTATCTGCCCCCTGGTAGTGCACATCATAGCGAGCGGTTGAGCAGCCTTAGCATATCATTAGCATATTATGCATTGATTAGTTGAACGGCCAATGACTGGACACTTAGCATATTAGGCTTTTATTATATAGGATGTTTCTACTGTCTATGCAAAGCCTTAAGTCAGGAAGAAGTCTGGTGGCAGAGGGCAGTGCGGGATGGACTTAGATGAGCCATGAAGAGTAGAGGTGATCAGAGGTCATTAAATACAGGTCAACTTTTAGGAGTTTACTCGTATTCAAATATGGAGGGCATAGAACAGAAAAGTGGTGTGATTTGACTTACATTTCCAGAGGTTCACTGTGGCTACTATATTGAGAATAGATCATAATTGGGAGAGTAGGACAAAAAGACCAGATAAAAGGCTACTACAATATTCCAGGTCACAGATGCCCACTGCTTGGACCATGAAGGTGACAGAGTAGTTAATAAGAAGTTGAATTCTGGCTAGAGAGGCATTGTGAAAACAGATCAAAGAGGATTTTCTGTTAGATCAGTGGTTCTCAACTTGCGGGGCGAGACCCCTTTGGGGGTCGAACGACCCTTTCACAGGGGTCGCCTAAGACCATCAGAAAACACCTATTTCCCATGGTTTAGGAACCAACACACCGCTCCTCGGTGTAGCAAAGTGTAGCAATGCAGTTTACTGTTGTCATATGAAGACTGTTACCATGCTACACCATGATTCAAGACAAAAATTGCATTTATTTATAATTAGAAATAAATATTTCACAATATATAATTACATATTGTTTTGTGATTAATCACTATGCTTGAATTATGTTCAATTTGTAACAACGAAAATACATCCTGCATATCAGATATTTACATTACAGTTCATAACAGTAGCAAGATTACAGTTATGAAGTAGCAATGAAAATAATTTTATGGTTGGGGGTCACCACAACGTGAGCAACTGTATTAAAGGGTCGCGGCATTAGAAAGGTTGAGAACCACTGTGTTAGATGATATGCAAATAAAAGTAATTACTCTGTTGAAATTACTGTAATGCATTGAGTTTTTTGTGCCCTAAATATTATTCTCTCTGAAAAGCTTTTGCCAACATCTTATTGCTTGAAACATTCTCCTCTCTACTCGAGGGAACCAAGAACAGCATGCTAGTACATAGCCTGCTTTGGTAATAGTTACGCTTCATTATTCTTATAATTGTAAAGGATTTTGTGACTAGATCAATGTTCTATTCTCTTATCAAAGACTAAAATTACTTTTCAGATATTGGAACGATTCAACTCAAGGCCACTAGATGGTAGCCTCTACTAAATTTTAATACTAACAAAATTGGAGGTAATGATTAGATTTTCTAAAACCCAGATTCAATATTAGAATATTAGAATTGGGAGGCACTGTAGTGACTGTGAGTAGGCCAAAATTAATAGCATGACTTGGGCAAGTTAAATGCCCATTAAAATAAAAATTATTCATTGAGGACATATGAGCCAGTCCCTTGCCAGTTGTATAGAAACACAATACAAATTACAATAACAATACCTAATTTATATGCCATACCTACTGATCTTATTTATTTATTGTTCCTTGCTTTTATGTTTACTTATTTTTGTTGAATTTATTTATTGGGGTGTGTTGGTTAATAAAATTATATAGATTTCAGGTGTATAATTCTATAATTGTATACTCGACTGATTTAGAATTTATTCTTTTCTGCCTTCAAATGGATATCCTCATTTTTTAAAAGTAATTGTTTGGTCTCATTATGTGCATTATATTGCAATTATATGACATGAAATTATGGCTCATTTATCTTCCCCTAAGAATGTTGAGAAATAAGAAGCAAACTGTCCTCAAAAGAGAAATATCTGAGCCAATATATTTTTCAGGTATATTTTCTTTATAGAAATTATTTTTAAAAGCTTCCAAAATTTATGGGCAGAAGTCTGCCAGAATTGAACTAGATAATTTTAAAGCTGCATGGCCAATAGATAGTTTTTATATATTTTTGGATTCACAGTTTGTATCAGAAAAATCATTCCCTATAAATAAAAAGTCTCCTTATGGAGACCATCCTGGAATAGGCTATTATAATTGTGATTCTTGATATTTCTTTCTTATTGCTTTTCTGCATTTCCACACTTGTTCTTGTAGTTTATACTTAAGAGAGCTTAGCAAGATACATCAGCTTTTTACCATATATTTCAGCAAGTCTTAGAGAGTCTTATGTCATTACTCTCATTTATAAGTATTAAAAAATTCTGCATATTTAGCAAGGACATAAGAATTTGTGCAATAATTTCTAAAACAGATATTTGACTGACCATATGGAAAAAGAAGTCATGTGCACTCAATTGAGCAACAAAATTGGGCAAATCCATATCTAAGGCAGTATAATTTTCTCTCTAATTTTTATAATTTCTATAGGTCCATCTTATTGTATTTATATTCTTTCAAACTTTAAATAATTTATTATTAATATGTATATATTATTCTCAGGTACTTTTGGTTTTCAATATTTAATCCTCTTCAGCTATGTATATAACCATATACAGTCTTACATTTATAATAACCACATATTTCAAATCATAATTATCTATTCTGACTACATTGTGAGCCCAGACACTAGGTCTATGATGTCAAATGGAAATATTACCAACCCATAGATAATAACAATTTAAAACAGATATATTATCAAATTGCTCTTGTGAGACTATTATTCTACTTTTAGTACCACTAAAAGTAATAATCTTTCCACTCACAAAACATAGTTGTCATTTACAAAGATTGTGGTGGTTGAAAATATTCTTTAACAACTTATCTACTGGAGTTTGCATACGACCCTTGTTTTCTTATATCAGAAAAATAATAGATTTTGGAAAGAAAGTCAGCTGGCATCTAAGTATATTTCTCACTCCATGTATTTTGGTTTCCTTTGATAATTTTCTCAATCACTTTAAGGAGAAGAAATGATTTCTCCCTGATTATATATTTTGGAAGTTTCTATTTTTTTTTCTTGACATTGAACCTGATGCTATTTCTCACTATACATAAACCATTTTATTTGCCAGAAGAGACTGTGGTCCAGAGGTTGAAAGGGTAGATACCCTGAGAAACACTTGTATGGAAACTCCTATAAATCTCCAAATGCTTTTACCGGGCAACTGACTCTGTTTCAAGATCTTGGTTTTTATCTCCATTTAGTTGAAATAAAGTAAATACATGTGTTTGGCCTCATCTAATACACCTGCTTATATCCTGATATATGTAGGATCCTCAGTCAGACCCTAGTGGTTATATAAGTTTATATATAAAAGCCAGGGCATGTACTTTGTGAACTTGACTATTTGTCTCCTCATTTTATGTTGTACATGAGTGAAAGCCATAGTCTCCTGACCAGTGCTGGTGTCAATATTCAATTTATTAAAATAAATCATGTTAGTTTCGCCTTGGCTCAGTTGACTGGAGTGCCACCCAATACATAAAAAAGTTTTGGGTTTGATTCCCATCAAGGCACAGACCTAGGCTGCTGGTGTGATCCCTAGTTGGGGCACTTAGGAAAAGCAAATGACCCATGTTTCTGTCTCACATTAATGTCTCTTTCTCCCTTCCTCTCTCTCTAAAAATCAGTAAACATATCCTTAGTGAGGATTTAAAAAAAATCATGTTAGTTCTACTATATAAATCTTACAATCTTTCAATATCAATAAAATGAGAAATTCTAGTCCAAGGCATTTTTAAGAGTTTGTTTTAGCAAAAACCCCATATCTCTGTTTCTATATTTGAAGTTGTTGATATTTAAAATCCTCTAGTGGAGGCTGTTGATTCAGGGAAATATATTAACAGAAAACATAATATTGTTTGCCATAATTCTCCTAAGTATTTTTGTTCATAACAGACTTTGAAATCTGGTGTCCACCCTTTTCTTCCTATGCCAGAATCCTGGGAGTCATTCTAGAATCCTCTTTTCCTCTGCATAGCAAAGTATGATGTTTTTAATGGTTGACTTATTTCTAGATGTTGAAGGTGGGAGAAGAATTGTGTCCTTTAATGGTTTTTAATTTCCTTTTCTCTCAAAGGATCCCCAATTTTCCCTTTACTCTTTCTTTTCTCCTTCATTGTATAGTCACCTAAAGCTCCTCTCTTTCTCTTCCTTCGTTGTTTTTAAGAAGCTTCATGGAGACAGAATTTACCCACTGCAAGGGTACATTTAAATGGTTTTTAGTATAGCCACAGAGTTGTGTGGCCGTCACCACAATCTAATCTGAGAACATTTTGTCCTTCACAAAGAAACCCTGTTCTTATAATAGCAATCTCTCCCCTTCCCTCCCATCTCTCCCTCCCGCCTAAGAAATCACTATTTGCTTTCTATCTCCCCAGTTTTGTCTGTTCTGGATATTTCCTATAAATGCAATCAGATGAGAGGTGATCTTTGGCATTCTTTCCGAAGAAGTCTGCCTCCTCACATAACTGTATGCACCAAAAGCTTCTTTCCTAAAGCCCTGTGTTCAGGGACCAGAATACCTTTTGGTCATTTCTAGTTTTTCCAGAATTGTCTTTCTTCTCCGTGAAGGCTTTCGGTGGAAGCATGGAAGAGAATCGATTGGCACCTCTGCTGTTTTTCATAGTTCATTGTCTGGGTAACTTGAAGTTGGATGTCACTGTCTTCTCATTATGCTGAAGGCATGGGTTTTGTACAGTTTCATTTGTTCATTTTGTTGTTCTCCAATGTTTTGTGTTTTTTTCTTTTTTCTTTTGGAAGAAATGTTGGAGGATTCTTATTTTATATTGCTGCCATTGTCTTGGAAACTTTGAATTCCTATAACTTCTTTTCTGGGCTCCAAATATTTGGGGCCCTGAGAGAGGTTGATTTGGAATTTTACTCTATGACTAGCAAGGCTTGCATTAGATTCTAACACTATTTATTTGCTTTTTTCAGATAGAGTCTAACACAATAAAATCCTCATCTCAAGAGACTGCATTTTCAGGTTATGACTCAGTATTATTTTTGTGAGACACATTTTGGAAGAACAATACTGGGTCTAAGAGATATTTTGTGAATCATCTTGTAATTCAGAAGTCATCTTCCTATTATAAAAAATTATTGTTTAGATTTAATATAAACAATTGTCTTAGAGGATTTTTATATTGCTAAAGATAATTGGGGAAGTAGGAGATAACAAATATATTCTTTCCTCAGGAGATAAATGTAACAATAAAAGGTGGAAAGACATCAAATATATCTTAAAATTAAGGAGCAATTATCATTCTTATATATTCATCAACATTAGCTTATTTTGGTTTTTTCTGAATTGCTGATTTTCACAGACTACAACAACAAACTGGTAAAAAGAAATAACCTTGGCCGGACTGGTTTGGCTCAGTGACTAGAGTGTAAGTCTGCGGACTGAGGGGTCCCAGGTTTGATTCCAGTAGAGGCATGAACCTTGGTTGTGGGCACATCCCTGATAGCGGGTGTGCAGGAGGCAGCTGATCGATGTTTCTCGCTCATCGATGTTTCTGACTATCTGTCCTTCTACCTTCCTCTTTGTAAAAAAAGTCAATAAAATAGATATTTTTTTTAAATGACCTTGGCAATCATAAAGTCTAACTCTATTAAAAAAACAAAAAAACAGATGAGTCTCAACACATTTCTTAAAAATCACAAACATGTTAGCGATGAAGCTGAACTGGAATCAGCTTTTGCCGTGTAACAACCCAACCCACCACGCAGTGGCCTAAATGACCATTGACGTGGCTCCTAACTCTGGGCTTGGCAATTTGGATGCAGATCAGCTTAATGCACGTCCTGTTGGCCTTCTCTCCTGTATCACACTCAGGTGTTGGATTGACCAGAATCCGAATTATCTAATGATCCCGCTTACATACACAGTGGTACCTCGAGATATGAGTTTTAATTCATTCCGTAACCTTGAGGCGTGGGAAACTATGAGATGCTCGAGTCGCGGTAAACTGGTGGGTCGTGTGCAGCCGGCCGATCCGCGCGATGACTCCTATCTCAAATGTTGCTCGTATTTCAAAGCAAAAATCGCTCGCTCGACGGCTCGTATCTCAAAAATCTCGTATGTTAGGGCACTCGTATCTCGAGGTACCACTGTATTTGGAGTTGGGTAGGCTCTGGGCCAAGGCCACAAGCATAACTGACCATGTAACTCTCAGCCACCACGAGGCTAGCCTGAGTGAGTCCACCGGCTGGCAGTTGCAGGGTTCCGGAGGGCAGAAGGGGTGGGAGCTTTCCATTGAGTCCCACTGACGCAAGCAAGTCATGAAGGCAGACCAGATTCCGGGGGTGCGGAAGCGGATTCTACCTCCTCCCGAGAGGGACCTCAAAGCCTTTGAAAACCCCCTCCTTTCGTTTTCCCGATTTCGCAACCCCGTTTCGTTCATTTCCGGGTAAGCAATTAGATGAGATGGCTTACTCCTCTCCTGAGGAGTAACTCCTTGTTGAATGAAATGTAGGTGGGTGTCTCCATCCAAAAGGTTACACGTGAAGCAGAGCTGGAAGAATGAGTTTTCAAGACAGAAACGTAAAAATTGTATCTGGATACAGTGGTACCTTAAGATACGAGTTTAATTCGTTCCGTAACCTTGAGGCGTGGGAAACTATGAGACACTCGAGTCACGGTAAACCGGTGGGTCATGTGCACCTGGCCGATCCGCGCGATGACTCCTATCTCAGATGTTGCTCGTATTTCAAAGCAAAAATCGCTTGCTCGACGGCTCATAACTCAAAATCTCATATGTTAGGGCACTCACATCTCGAGGTGCCACTGTATAAAGAAAAAAAATACGCGGGAAAGCACAGAATTGAAGAGAGAATGACAGGCGTTGGGTTAGGGAGACAATCCACACGGCTCATGAGTGAGATCGTGGGGTAGAGAATGGAGAAATGTGGGGGTGGCAAGGCGGGGGGTGTCTTTCCATTCAAAGCAGGGCCTCAGTGACCCAGTTTCATTCAAGAACATGAGTGTAGTTCCCACAAAGGAGCAGTAGAATTTCCATTCGGGGAAGGTTCTCTGCTCTCACCCATTCCCCACCAGCACAGGGAATCTGAACAAATGCGCGTTCTGTGAATTGAAGGGTACCAGTGTCTAGCAGAGATTCTATGGAAAACCAGGCCGCAGGAATTTTATTATCAACACAAGGACACGACGGCAGCGTGAACCAGAACTCTGGGACGGAGAAAGAGCCCAGTAGTCTGTCTAGGTCATGTTATCAATGAGTCGTAGATGTAAGTGACAGTCCAGAATTTCAGAGAATGTAACATAAATCAGTCAGCCCACACTTCCTGTCTCAGAATGAGCTCAGAAAGCCAGACGTCATGAACCCCGCAGGTAGGAGACATGGATGGGCTTGATAAGAAAGGACAGAGGGAAGGCAAAATCAACCCGATTACAAAATTCCTTGTGAACTCAGAACATTGCTTACCGCTGTAACGCAAATGGAAATAATCTTTCAACTATCTTTGCAACCCTATAAAAATTTAATCAGCTACATAATGGCCTTTAAAAAAAAAAAAACACCACGAGACTATATTTATGACTTCTGTCTTAAAGATGATAAAATGGCCCTGGCCGGTTTGGCTCAGTGACTAGAGCGTCAGCCTGTGGACTGAGAGGTCCCGGGTTTGATTCTGGTCAAGGGCACATGCCTGGGTTGTGGGCTCAGTCCCCAGTAAGGGGCATGCAGGAGGCAGCAAATCAATAATTCTCTCTCTCATCATTGACGTCTCTCTCTCTTCCTCTCCCTTCCTCTCTGAAATCAATACAAATATTTTTTTAAAAAGGAGGATAAAATAATGTAACATGAAATGCTACAGATAAAATATTATTTTACTAGTATATCCTTTTGTTTAAAGGGAAAAAAACAGTTTTTACTCATTCATACCCGTCTAGTCCAATTTTCTATTTCTCTAACTGAAATCAGTGTAATCATATAGATCAGTGGTTCTCAACCTTCCTAATGCTGAGACCCTTTAAGACAGCTCCTCATGGGGTGGTGACCCCCACCCATAAAATCATTTCCGTTGCTACTTCATAACTGTAATCTTGCTACTGTTATGAACTGTAATGTAAATATCTGATAGGCAGGATGTATTTTCAGTGTTACAAACTGAACATCATTAAAGCATAGTGCTTAATCACAAAAACAATATGTAATTATATATTGTGAAATATTTATTTCTAATGACAAATAAATGAAATGTTGTCTTGAATCGTGGTGTAGCATGGGTAACAGTCTTCCTATGACAACAGTAAGCTACATGGCTACACTTTGCTACACTGAGGAGCGGTGTGTTGGTTCCTAAGACCATGGGAAATAGGTGTTTTCCAATAGTCTTAGGCGATCCCTGTGAAAGGGTCGTTTGACCCCCAAAGGGGTCGCGACCCATATAGGGCGTCCCCAAAAGGTGAATGCACACTGTGAATAATTAATTCCAATGTTCCTCTCTCTTCTGATGGAACCCATCGGGACGAATCATTATTTAAAGCAGGCATACATTTCTGAGGGGAGGCAACCTGCATAGAGCAGCGGTTCTCAACCTGTGGGTCGTGACCCCTTTGGGGGTCGAATGACCCTTTCACAGGGGTCGCCTAAGACCATCAGAAAATGCAGATATTGACATCACGATGCATCACAGGAGCAACATTTCATGGCTGGGGGGTCACCACCCCATGAGGAGGCACTGTATGCAAGGGTCGCGGCCTTAGGAAGGTGGAGAACCACTGGCCTAGACCATCCCACTGTTACTGTGTGCATTCTGCCCCGGACAGATCCAATTCCCCATTTGTTTGTACAGTGGTACCTCGAGGTACGAGTTTATTTCGTTCCGTAACCTCGAGGCGTGGGAAACTATGAGATGCTCGAGTCGCGGTAAACTGGTGGGTCGTGTGCAGCCGGCCGATCCACGCGATGACTCCTGTCTCAACTGTTGCTCATATTTCAAAGCAAAAATCGCTCGCTCGACGGCTCGTATCTCAAAAATCTCGTATGTTAGGGCATTCGTATCTCAAGGTACCCCTGTATTTATTTCTGTTTGTTTGTCCCTCTGTTCCAGAGGACCTGGTCATGTCCTTCACGGTGTCCATGGCCATCGGGCTGGTCCTGGGAGGCGGCATCTGGGCGCTGTGGGTGTGCCTGTCCCGCCGGAGAGCCAGCGCCCGCATCTCGCACTGGAGCTCGGGCCGGCGGCCGCCCCGGGCCTCCTATGGGCACGGCCTGCACCGGCCCGGCTTCTACCGGCACAGCGGCTCGGAGCGCCGCAGCAACCTCAGCCTGGCCAGCCTCACCTTCCAGCGCCAGGCCTCGCTGGAGCCGGGCCAGTCCTTCCCCCGCAAGGCCAGCTTCCGCGCCTCCACCTTCCACCCGTTCCTGCAGAGCCCGCCGCTGCCCGTGGACCCGGACAGCCAGGTGATGACGCTGCCCGCCTCCCCGGCCGCCGCCGCCGCCGGCATCCTCCCCGCGCCCGGCCTGGGCCTGCGGCGCCCCGACTTCCACTGGTCCAGCAGCAGCCTCCCCGCCGGCCTGGCGCCCCCGCCCCCGCCCACCTACGAGTCCATCATCAAGGCCTTCCCGGACTTCTGACCCGGGGCTGCAGCCTGGTTCTCTCCTCCCGGTCTGTCCCCGAAAGGGAGTCCTAAAGAGACCCAACAGAATTCCCCGGGCCTGGCCCCAACCACCGAGGGGTCCCCAAAGGGGAAAGCTGAGCATCCCAATGTACGTTTTTCTTGGATCCCACTTTCTCCTGATCTCCCGAATCAGGGATCGTTTCACAAATCGTTACAGGTTGATGTGTGTTGTGCTCCAGGTGAGGGTTTTTGAAGGCAGTGGTTCTAATCTAAGGATCATCAATAATACAGTATATATATATATATATATATATATATATATACACACACACACACACACACACATATATACATACATATATACATATGTATATATGTATACATATGTATATATGTATGTATATACATATATACATATGTATACATATGTATATGTATAAAAGCCAGGTAGTTGTGGTTTACAATCCCCCTCCACTGTCCAATGGGGTTACATAGGGTATAAGAAATCGGTGTCGCTTACAAAAGTGTTCTAGCCTAAGAGATTTTAATTTTGTCCTCTTTGGAATGATAAGGGAACGGTTTTACAATCTTGGACTTCTGATGAATTATATGGGCACAAAAGGACAGAACGTAGAAGATTCCAAAGTTCCCTGATTCCACTCCCTGATGCAAAGGATGAGCATCAAGCCAGAGATGCTGAACCCGGTGGGTGTTACAGGATACTTCCATTTTGCCTTTTACTTTTGTGCGTTGCCTCGGAATAGTTTTCCACTCATCATGGAGGCAGAGTCCCTGGATTTACAGTACTTACAGGATAATTTACTTTCTTCACGGCGGTCGTTATGTTTTTAGAAAAGCAACAGCCGCAAATCCCATTCATTTAACCCCAAAACACACATGAACACTGGGCTTACATTTTTTTTTTCCTAAGGGATAAGTTTTATTTCTTAGATTTAAATCCAGCAATTGGGAAAGCACTTTATCTAGAGACTTTCTCCTGTAATTTCACTAATAAGTTGGAGTCAGTGAGGACAAAGTCTGTCCTTGAAAGAGATGCTACACCCGTGAAGAATCCTCCTTCCTGGATTGACGCATCAGGCATCACCCCTCGTTTGCATCTCCATGCATCCAACCTCAGAGTCTGTGAAGAGTCTTTATAAATGACTAAACCATGTCATAACTGCAGGCAGTTATTCAAGGAGTTCACTTCCACAAGATGGCCATCCACGTAAAGAAAGGTACATCCCCAAATGTGGGTACCGGAGAGCTTCAGGGGCCAGATGCCTGTGGCTGCCCTTTTTCACTTAAGGACACAAGTTCATGGATACTGACTCAACAGGCCCGTGCTTTGTATCCGATACAGTGAACATTTTGCTTATGTCGCTGTTTGTTTGCTCCTATGAACACTGGGATTTCTGGTGAAGAAAAATGTCCTCTCGTTTTAGCTTCTGCAATGCAGTGGTCCCAGCTAGTGGTGTCTAAATATGGCTTACGATTGCAATGATTTTTTTTTATATAATAAGATGTTTTACATAGCATTTTCTTTATTAGTTTTATTTAGCTTATATTTATATCGTTCCGTAAGGACAATTATTCTTAATGATGTCTATAGATAATGATGTCTTTAATGGAATACACCAGAAAAAAAAAAAGAAAGGACAGAAAGAAAAAAAAAGCTCACAGGATAACCAATTTGTTCTAAGTTTTTTGTATTTTTGTTGTTTGTTTTGTTTCTTGTTTGTTTTGTGTGTGTGTGTTTTAACACATTTAGCAATCATCATATAGCCACATACAATTTCAAGGGATCATTAACTTAGAAACAAAGCTATCTTGCATGTATGTCATTCTTTTTGTTTAACATGAGAAGTTAAACAGATTATTATATATTGGGAGTAAAAACCGTTTTATATCTCACAATTAAAATGAGTATCTTGTAAAATATTGTGCAATGTCTGAAATGTGAAATTAAAGCACAACCTGCAGACTTTTTTAGTTGTATTTTTTATTTGAAATGTTTGATATTTTTATGAAACAATATTAAAATTTAAACTGATGTTAATTTTGATTCATGAGTTATTTCTTGAGTAACTGTGAATATCTCCTATTCACTTTGGCCTTCGAACCCAATCTAGACTATTCTTTATCTATTCCTGAGACACAAACATTACTTTATATAAAAATGTATTTTTTAGAAAAAGGGTGACATCACTAATAAATGGAACAGGATTTTTCAACGAGTTGATGCATATGCGAAATATTATTTATTCATTTATTATTTTTAAAATATATTTTATTGATTTTTTACAGAGAGAAAGAGAGAGGGATAGAGAGTTAGAAACATCCATGAGAGAGAGATATCGATCAGCCGCCTCTTGCACGCTCCCCACCGAGGATGTGCCTGCAACTAAGGTACATGCCCTTGACCGGAATCGAACCTGGGACCTTTCACTCTGCAGGCCGATGCTCTATCCACTGAGCCAAACCCTTTTCGGTGAAATATTATTTATTAAAAAACATTAGCTTATATTCTAAAATTAATTAATTTTTTAGAGAATAAAGATTTTCAAGATATAATTGACATATAAAATTATTAGATTCAGTTGTACAACATAGTGATGTGTACAAAAACAACAAAAAATCAGGCTTTCTAGGGAAGCTCCAGTGTAGCTAAGAGCAGAGAGTGGGAGGGCTGATACTTAAATTGCGTTATTGATTGCAAAGAAGAAAGGGCTGGCAATTGGTGATTAACAAGTGGCCAAATGTTCCAGGGGGTCTCAAAGTAAAGGTATTCAGTGGGAAGACAGGGAGAGCATCTTCTGTTTTTTCCATAGCTATCTGGCTCTCTGCTTTCCAGATCTTCCTGATTTATTTTTGCACTCCTAAATTCCACTTGAAGGGGACAGATATGTGTTTTGTGTGGCCAACACATATTTCCATTTTGGCTTACCTAGCACTTTAATTTTCTTAGGGGAATAATTCTTCCATGTGTCATAGTCTTACTGTGACTCTCTGTCAAAGTTCCCCCACCTGCTCTCTTCCCCTCTTTCCTGTTGATCAAAATGGAGAAAATTTTCCCTTTTCAATCAATTTCAAACATTTCCTTTTTGCCTTCTTAATGATTTTATTGATTCACATATCCCTTCTCTCTCTGGTATTATTACTACTATTTTAAGTTGGGACCTGTGAAAACAGACTCTGAAATGGTCATTTGTGTGCAGAAGTTTTGATGGGGTAGGGGAGCTCTCAGCAAGGAATATCTGTGAATGAGTGAAGGGACAGTGTTGGGAAGAAGAAGTTAAAATGAGTGGCATGTCCAAAAGAGGCATCAGCCAATCCTATAGACTCTATAGTATAGAGAGAGCTAGACTGTCCCTTCAGAGTTGTCCCTAATTAAAACAAAGGACCAAACAGTGGTTAGTGTTAGTGTTAGTGTTAGGGTTAGGGTTAGTGTTAGGGTTAGGGTTAGGGTTAGTATTAGTGTAAGTGTTAGGATTAAGTTAAGGCTGGGGTAGGGGTAGGGTTAGGGTTAGGTCTGAGTGACCTCTGAATGAGATGATATGAGGACACACCCTGTGAATGGGGCTGCCAGGAGCTGCCAGTTATGTTAAACAGTGACTATTCCTGGGGCATGAAGGCTTTTTGAGAAGCTCTAAATTGACAAAAACTCTCTGCTTGACCAAATGCCACTCTAGTTCCTGAATTCTTTTCTCAAATAGGCCCTAACTTTTCAGCCTCCATGTTTGTCTCTGCATTGTTCACTTTCAGCAAGAATCCTGCTAAATTTAACCATAATACTCCATCCTTTCTCTCTGATAACTCTTTTTATTAATTATATATTTTTACAGAGTTCAGAGAGAAAGGGAGAGAGAGAAATAAACATCAGTGATGAGAGAGAATGATTGACTGGCTGCCTCCTGCATGCCCTGCACTGGAGATGAAGGCCACATCCCAGGCATGTGCCCAGCTCTGGAATTAAACCATGACCTCCCTTCATAGGTCAACACTCAACCACTGAGTCACACCAGTACATCACTTGGTATCTAATCAAGTTCTTTACCCTCCATTGTCTTCCCTGTGCTGTCTGATCTCCCTGGCCTGCCTTTGGTAAGAATACTGCTAGGCCAATTTAGTCAGAATCCCTCCTTACCTCTGATGCTTCCTCTTAGTCATTTCCCTCAAGTGAGTCTCACTCTATCAGAGTCTTCGTCTATAAATTCTCACTTTTCCTTATTGTATTCAGAATTGAACTAGTTTCAACACTGAGGTCTGTTTTCTCCTACTGTAATTATTTTTCTCAGTAAACTATGTTTTTACCACTTGAATTAGTTTCCTCCTGGGGTGTGTGTGTGTGTGTGTGTGTGTGTGTGTGTGTGTTTCAATAAAACTCATTTTGACTTCTCCAGTGACTGTCAGGCTGTTGGTTTTCACAAATACCAGGTTTGCAGGGATGCTGATTTTCAAACTACCACAGAGCTGCCAAGAACAAAATAAGAATGGGCAAGTTAAAACACCATGCAGCCCATTGCCCTTATCAAGATTCTGTTGTTTTTCTTGAGTAAAGGCTCCCTGAGTTGTTACAAATCTTCGGTTAATTTCCAGAGTACTGGAAATGTCATATATATATATATATTTTTTTTTCTTGCCAGTGTTTTCATTGTCTTTTTGAAGGAGAAAATTTCCAGAGGTTCTTATTCCATCGTTCTGGCAGGGCTTCTGCTTATTGATATTTTGGTGTTTAGATAATCCTATCTAATAAAAAAGTAATATGCAAATAGACCATACCTCTGCTACACTCACAAGCCAGCCCACCAGCCATGCCTGTCAGCCAATCAGAGCAAGTATGCAAATTAATCCAACCAAGATGACAGTTAATTTGCATATTCTGGTGCAGAGGAACCTCATAGAAGGAAGCCAAATGCTGCAGAAGGGAGAGAAGCTACGAGAAGCAAGCAAGTGGGGCGGTGGAGAAGAGAGGGAAGCAGGCAGGGCAGGGGAGAGGGGAGGGAAGCAGGCGGGGCAGGGGAGACCACAGCAGGAAACCCTATTGCAGAAATCTTCCTGCAGTGGGCCTCTAGTCATACTGTAAATATCTACTGGCATAAATGCATAGTTTCTAAAAATTGGAATGAGAACCCATCAGCTCTCCACTAGAACATGGTAGTGAATTCTCCCAGTTGTACTTTTCTGGTAATATACATGACAGGCAGGAGTGAAGACCATCCTTTAGAAGGAGTTAACTGATCTTAATGGCTTGCCCTTCCTCAACCATGCACCTCTCATGGAAACAAAAAGTGTAATACCCACTGATGGGTACAAAACTACCACATTATATCTCAATTTAAAAATCTGGACCATATATTCCAAAGCTTTCATTATTCAAACTCTCCAGAATAAATCTGCCACTTCATTAAATCTGTTTCTTCTGGACAAGTGTAATTTATTATTCAAATCCCTTCCATGAAGGTCCTGGAGTGGAGAGATGCTCATGTGTGATAAGCATCAAGATTAGATGTGTTGCCAAAACCGGTTTGGCTCAGTGGATAGAGCGTCGGCCTGCGGACTGAAAGGTCCCAGGTTCGATTCCACTTGGGGGCATGTATCCTGGTTGTAGGTACATCCCCAGTAGGGGGCATGCAGGAGGCAGCTGATGGATATCTCTCTCTCATGGATGTTTCTAACTCTCTATCCTCCCTTCCTCTCTGTAGAAAATCAATAAAATATATTTTTAAAAAAAGATTAGATGTGTTGCTTCACATAATTTCAGTCTTTATTTAGACACTTCCATTTGCCTGAGTGGTATAGATATGAGACATGGTTCTATGTGTTGTGACTTTTTTGGCCTCTGCCTTAACCCCAAAGTACATCCTTTTCCACCAAAATTCTCATTATTAGAGGAGATACTTCAGTATTGCCCACATGCTTTGACATTTTTGAGGAAAAAATTTTTGTTCTATTAGGTCAATTCCACCTCAAGGTATTTACATAAAGTGGAGTGGGTCTGGCCTTTGACATTCTGTTCCTGAAGGATCTCTGATTGCTCACTCGGGCATACTGTAGACACACAGTCTCGTTGAGTCCTGTGCTATCTTTACCAAATCAAATCTGGAAAGTTCACTTGCAATTTAATGTACTGTTTTTGAGCCATCTTGACATTTTGACTTTATAAGTGTAAACTGAAAACTGGATTTACTGGAAATTTGTTTGTAAAAAATAAAACAACATTTGCCAGATCCCCGATCTACGGATGCTTTATACAATTAGGCGATGCTTATGAGGTAATGCTGCTGAAAGAACATCTCTAAAAAGAAATGTATCTCTAATATTTCCAAAGCATATAAAAGAATATGACTATGTTCAACAGGAAGAGGAAATTATACAAAGAACAGTGTAAATTAGCATCGAGTCCAGTTTTCTAAGAGGGAGGCAGAGAACATAATCAAATGCTAAAAATGTAGCAATGTTTATCATTGTTGAAAGAACTAGAAGAGCCTTTCTTTCTTTCAAAGGCATAAATATTGTAAAAAAAGTAAGCTTTTAGGTATGGCAAGCCCATATTTAAAAACCAATTCATATTATTTTCGATTAATAGAACCTTTGGATATTTCATAATAAATAACATTTTATTTTATAGAAATATTGAAAGCTGAAATTTTCCTGGAGGATAATTTTTATTAATGATTTAAATAGTCTATGACTAACTCTTGCTACTGAATGGGATCATGGTATGATATGTTCCAACACTTCGTTTTTACTAATCGTTTAGCTATACCCATGCATCTTGGCATTCAGAGGTAAACAAAATGGCTAAATAGAGATAAAGAGGAACTTTGAGTATGTTTACTTCATCATGTTGAGGTTAAGAAAATTTGACAGTTATAAAAATATTTTGGGGGGATGGTAGCACTGGAAATTTGAGGATAGACTAGGTATTAACTATGAGGAGAGAATTATGAATTCGGTTAGGTGTGAGAAATATTACTGTGATTCTGTAAAAACAGGTGTTTATTTTCAGAGGTACATCCTAAAACGTGCAGAGGTGAGCTATTCTAATTTTGGAGGTAAGCAAGGAGACAGCCGGGATGGCACAGTTGCTTCTGAGAGGAGCCCAAGGTAAGTGGTTCTAAAGAGTTAAAAATGCACCAGCCACCAGAGGCTGGCTCTCCTCAGTGAAGCTGAATCCTAACACCACTTCCTGTTGGTCATCTCCTGGACACATCCATGAACACCACGGTGTCCAGGCCAACTACATGTGGCTCAAGGTCCAGCACACCAATGCTGCCCTGAATGGTTCATTCTACAACTGAACACAGGCCTGGAGCAGGGCATTAGACGATCCATTGAAAATACATGATTGGGATCTGCCAGTGTGGCTCAGTGGTTGTGCATCAATCTATGAACCGGGAGGTCACAGTCCAATTCCCAGTTGAGCCATATGCTCGGATTGCAGGCTTGATCCCCAATGTAAGGCATGCAGGAGGCAGCTGATCAATGATTGTCTCTCATTATTGCTGTTTCTCTCTCTCTCTCAAATCAATAAAAATATATTCTTTTTAAAAAAAGAAACTACATGATTGAACATGGATGAAGAATATGTGGTGCTGGGTGGACATGGTTAATGGATTAAGAAAAATCTCATAGACACAGACAACAGTATGGTGATTACCAGAGGGAAGGGGAGGGGTGGGTGGAGGTATAAGAGAATAAAGAGGGCATAAATGGTGATGGAAGGAGACTTATTTTGGGGTGATGAACACACAATACAATATAAAGATGATGTACTATAGAGCTGTACACTTGAAACCTATAAATTTATTGACCAGTATCACCCCAATAAATTCAATAAAAAATTAAAAAAGAATCTTGTTGAAATCCATGGTGCTGTCAGATGTACTGAATGCTGTTGAAAAGTGAATGTGACAGTTACTGGGAGGTGGGATCAGACAGCTAAATTACGGGTTCCCAGACTCCTTATAATACGGGGAACTTGTCTCAACCTGAAAAGGTATAGCATACCCTCTCAGCATCTGGCAGGCCGCAGTTTTATTTATTTATTTTTAATTTATTTTATTTCATTTTTAATAGCTTACATTTATTGAGTACCAACTACGTACAGATCTTTATGTTAAGTATTTTTAAAAATAAATCTTTACTGTGACGATTACAATTGTTCCTCTTTCCGCACCCCCACCCCGAATAGCTTCCCTCCACCCGGTTCCCACCCCACCCTCTACCCTTTCGCCCAAAATTCTGATGGAGAAATCCAGCTGCACACTTAGTTGCCAGCCCTCTCCATGTGCGCATCTCAGTACCTCTGCCTCCTGCAGCTCCTCTGAGTCTCAGTGTGCTTTCTCTTCCCTTCTCGTTGTAGAATTTCCACTCAGCCAGCCTTCCTGTGGTTCTAGATGATGTCCGTTCTGTCTTTTAGTTGTAGTTTTGAAATTGTTGTGCGAGACAGCAGTTTAGGTGTTCACCTATGCTGCCATCTTGGTTTTTCCCAGCTGCAATTTTATTTTATTTTATTTTAAATATATTTTATTGATTTTTTACAGAGAGGAAGGGAGAGGGATAGAAAGTCAGAAACATCGATGAGAGAGAGACATCGATCAGCCGCCTCCTGCACGCCCTACACTGGCCTTGACCAGAATCGAACCTGGAACCTTTCAGTCTGCAGGCCGACGCTCTATCCACTGAGCCAAACCAGTCTCGGCCAGCTGCAATTTTAATGCAGGACTTAAGGAACGTGGGCTACTTGCAGCAGTTCTGGGGTCAAAGCTAAAATTCCAGAATGGCTGTATATGAGCATTTCCAGACAAGTAGGGTAGGTTCTGTTGAAGGCCAAGTGGCATTTGAATGCTTGATTTGAAAGCCCAAAGGAACAGAAAAAGAAGTATAGCTTTAAGACTAAAAGAAAATAAGCAGATTTACCCAGTCAATGCCATTTTGCCTGAGTACATTTGCCACCGGTGGTTCTGATGGATTTGTAAATATTTAGGATCTATTTTTTGTTTAAAGTGACTGTGCCAGTTTCATGAATACCTCCCCAGCATCACATCACTTGCTTTCAGAAATGATGGGACCGCACTTGCAATAGCATCATCATATGTGGATGAAATGGCTGACAGGGAACACCCCGAAGATGGTAGCATTATTCGCCAAATGACAGATGCACCACCAAAGTCCATCCAATCATCTGGTGAAAGTGGTTTCCCCAGGAAAAGACTTCTTTGAATCCCTACAAACACGTGCTTTCCCCCTGAGTCCTTGTGAACATGTTGGTTAGTGTGTGGATTTCTCTGTGTTCTATCTCACAAAACCTGTTCTCTCTGCCCTTTCATCCTGACTTTGCATAGCGTGAGGAGGCTTGGTGTCTTTTGTGTCTGTTATTTACTCGGAAATACTTCAACAGAGGGAAACTGAAAGAGGCAAATATGGAAAAATATTAACCGTTTTAATACCTAGACGATGGGTTTGTGAGTGTTCATGATGCCATTTTCTTTACTCTTCTATACGTTTGCAAGTTTCCAGGAGAAACAATGTGAAAATGTCTTGTAGCTAAAAAAGATGCAAAGTTTTTAGCAATTGAGATTTTGCAACCAACAATGGAACACTTGGACTAAAAAAAAAAAAAAGTAATTCCTATTACGTTTAGCAGTTGTATTTTACGCGTTTAAAGTCTTTAAAATGTAAATTAGAGTTAAATATTTCATTAATGGCTTGTTTTGAAAGAAATTAAATATAAGGAGTATAACTACAAAAAAAAAAACAACAAAAAATCCCTCCAAAACTTTTTCTTTCTTTGCGATCCTTTATCCCATCTTTTTTTTCTTTCCTCTTTGCCTTGATACTTAGTATATATATATATATATATATATATATGTATATATATATATATATATATATATAATTGATTTTTTTTACAGAGAGGAAGGGAGAGAGATAGAAAGTCAGAAACATCGATGAGAGAGAGACATCAATCAGCCGCCTCCTGCACGCCCCACAGTGGAGATGTGCCCGCAAGCAAGGTACATGCCCCCAACTGGAATCAAACCTGGGACCTTTCAGTCCGCAGGCCGACGCTCTATCCACTGAGCCAAACCGGTCTCGGCAATACTTAGTATTTATAAAAGGGTTTCCAACCAAGATATCATAACTAAGAAGTAGATGATAAAGTTATGGCCAAGGGGAAATGGAGCCAGCAATCAGGTTAGTGCTCAAAAAAGCAGTCTTACACGCTGAGTTCTCACCAGCTGAGGGCCATAGATACATCTCTTAATATTGTAATTGTAAAGTTAAAGGAAGGAATATGAACAGATAGATCGTTCAAGCACTCATAAGATAAAGGCAAACCCTTTATCCAGGAGAAGCTCAGTCATTTCCGATTTGAAGTTTATACTAAACAGGGTCCTGTGTGATGTAATGAGCAAAACACTCATTACAGTATCCTGAGCAGTAGGCTTTAGATAATTAAAGTCAGGAGTATTATGGGAATTTAGTCAGTTGTGATCATAAAAAACAATAATCAGGAGACATAAGTCATTTTTTAAACCTCTTGGGCCAAATGCCTTAGTATCATTGAGGTAAGCAATGAGCTTCAGAGATTTTTGAAGTACCTTGAGCAGACCTTTGTAACCACTATCAAGAACCCAAACTCTGAAAGAAGAGTTCTAGGACTGCTTTAAATTGTGTACATTAGCGGTCATGTATGGCCACGGATGCATTGTTTTGAGGACAGGGTTTGTACCTTGTATCAGAGGGCCCTTGGAAATCAGGGAAGACTGAGAACCACTGATTTGTAGAAATAAAGAGGCCTCACATCCACGATGAAGAAGTTTCTTAATGAGCTTTTACAACACGTGAATTTTGAGACTATTCTCTCTGCCTACTTCTCAGAATGAAAAAAAATTCCCTCTGCCCACTAAAGAGAGAAAAATATGTACTCTACCAGTCAGCTCACCGAGGCAGCTTGACCTCCAGTTATGAAAGCTGAAGTGCTGATTGAGGAGTAATTGGTAGAGAAATCATATTTCATATATGATTACAGCTAAGCCCAGGGAGTATTGCTGGGAAAGATAAGGATTTTATTAAAAAATGATTCTGAATATATTCCACATAAAATCAATTTAAAACTTTATATAGAGAGTGTTGATAAGTTTAACATGAATATTTTTTAAGGCAAATATACTCAAGAATTTACCTTGAACATTATAAAAGAAAAGCTGAATAAATCATCCAGAGACTGGCTTTGAACAATCCACTTTCCCGGAACAACGCTACGATAAATGGCTGGCAAAATGGATTCCTCTGTAACTGAATGAGATGACTTGCTGAATGGGGTTGTTAGCCATAAATAAATTACACGTTTTCTCTCTGGCAATTGTCAGGGTAGCAGTTCTCAAGGTCTTGGTTAGATCATAGGTATAAAAAGTCTCATGCATCTTGTATGTATGGGTGTGTGTGTGTGTACATAAACTAATATTTTATATATTAAGAAAAACATGTACATAAGTATATTGTAAACATATTCATCTTAATGTATTTTTCTTTATAAAATACATATACAGAACTACTTTACAAATATGTGCTTATATACATCCTATATAATAAAAGGGTAATATGCAAATCGGCTGAACTGTGGAATGACTGGTCGCCATGACACGCACTGACCACCAGAGGGCAGATGCTCAATGCAGGAACTGCCTGCCCCCTGGTGGTCAGTGCACTCCCCCAGGGAGAGCACAGCTCAGCCAGAAGCCAAGCTCAAGGCTGGCGAGCATAGCAGTGTGGCGGCAGAGCTACGCTAAGGATGCCCGACTGATGGCTCCCAGATTGCGAAAGGGCACAGGCCAGACTGAGAGACCGCCCCAACCCCCACCCCTCAAGTGCATGAATGTTGTGCACTGGGCCTCTAGTACATATATAAATATACTGTCTCTATATTCATATATATTTACATATATATCTCAGAAAGATTGAATAACTCTCTTGAGATCTTACATTGTAGGCAAATGGTGGAGCTAGTATTCAAATCAAGGTGGTATAGCTCCAGAGTGTACATTTTAGCCACCAAGCTAGACTTCCTCCAGGGGCAAGAATACAATTTTGCTATTTGCTTATAAAACGATTGCCTTTCTATTGCTTGTGTCTAGTAAAGGAGCAATGTGTACCTACTTCACTCAAAATAAAATATTCAATCATTCAAAAGCAAACTAATATGAAAGAAAGACTATCCTGGTTACTGAGAGATCAAGAGCATTTGTACAGTGAATGTTTTATTTAAAGTTCTGTATTGAGAGAAGTGTAGAGAGGCTAATATAATATTAGGACATCTCCTTTTAGTCAGCTACCCTCTAAGTGTAGGAGTATTGCTTCATTTGTACGTAATTAAGAGAGTTCAGTTAAGTGGTTTATTAGTCTTCACTCTCAAATTTCTCCAGCCAGCTTTACAACTGTTTATAGCTGAATTGACATAGCAATTTCACTCTCGAAATTTATCCAGATGAAATTATTTAGGGGAAGTAATAAAGCTATATTCATGAAGATAGACAGTGCATCTTTGTTTGTAATGGAATATAAGAAAACTTAACAGACAAAATAATCCCAGGGGCCTTATGTTAACGGGGATAAAGACAGCTATGGAATTATGTTTTGTTAACTTTCCTTAACGTTTATTTTTCAAATAAACACTTTGAAAATTCTTGATAAGTTTCTAGATTTTCATTAGAGGCTTTAGAATTTCATTAGCCATTAATGGACTTCAAATACTGGATTCTCTACACATCAGTAGAATAATATTGTACCAAGTAATTAACTTTTCAACATAGAATTTTTTTCTTGATAAAGATAGAGAAAATAACACCGAGATTTTTTATTTTTGCAATAGCTTTGAAATAGAGGAAATTCAACACTACAGATTAAATAAAACCTGATGAAAAAAATGTAAGAACCTTTGCATTTTTTCTCATTTAAATCATTCATCTTATTTTGATCAGCAAGCATTTGGGGACGCTTATAATGTACCAGGTGATGCATGAGATTCAGTTACATTAAATTAAATTAACCGGTCATTTGACTGCAGCGCAGAAAATGCCATGAAGCAACAATACAGGTAAAGTCCTAAAAAGCAAGTCGAGAGCGTGAGAGAAGACATTCCAAAGGATTTATGAGCCATTCCCATTTTAGAAGATATTTTCCTTTCCTTTGTGAAAATATATTATTTTTCGTAAGAATCTTCCTTGTTTGAAAAACTATTTATGCAAGTTAAAATACACCAATATGCTAACAAGCATCAACCAGAGGTCTGCTGTATACCTAGTATTTGTTTTAGGGTCTAAGAAACAGTCTAGTTACTATTCAGTAAATCTTAGCTCTAAAGAAATAATCAATATGAGAAGATTTTTAAAAGATAAAATTGAGATCTAGGGACAGAGAAACATCAAACAGACCTTCAACTTCAGAGGGAAGGCAGGGGAGAGGGTGGGGGGTAAGAGATCAACCAAAGGACTTGTATGCATGCATATAAGCATAACCAATGGGCACAGACATTAGGAGGACCGAGGGCATGTGCTGGGGTGGCCAGGGAGAGGTCTATTGGGAAAAAGGATACATATGTACTACTATATGTAATACTTTAAACGAAAAAGAATTTTAAAAAAAAGATAAAATGGGGGGAAATTTTGGGCAAAAAAGCATCCTCTACTAAGACTAGGTTGGACCTGCTGGCCTCGTAATCCAGCAAAAACCAGTGAAGTTGTAGAGAGAAAGAAGAGTCCCAATCCCACCTCTGCTGCTCATGGGAGGTCAGTTGGCTCATTTGAATATTGAATTGTTATAATTTCTCCAAACAACGTAGCAGGACTAAATTTTCATACATTCTCTCTAGCTAAATGTCACGGTGTTATGAATCAGATAGAACATCAGTCTCCCAGACTGGGAAGGACAGTGAAATGAGTACAGACACAGGATATCAGAACAATGATTAAGAAGAACAAAAACAAACACAGAGCTTATCCAATCGCCTCATCTCCTGTTTCCTAGACAGTGAGAGTTCTTTCCTGAGGACCAGGCGCCAGGAGCCCGGGGTGGTGGAGGTGCCATTGCCTCAGATCTCCTTTCCCGGGGCCATTCTGTGCTCCCCGCAAAGTCTGGATCAGGTTTGATGTTGGCTTAGGCCAGCACATTGACCTTTCCTTCTCACATGTGTGAGCCATGGATCCAGCCTCTTTTCCTGGATGGACTTGAGTAACATCCTGTGTCTGCATGGGCTTCCAGCTTGTGTGTGAGCCATAATCTTCCAAAACCATTGGCTCACCAATCTGACAGAGTGCTCAAGGCTAGAATGACCTTCCACCGAGTTTCCATGTTGATTATTTGATGGAATCTCATAATTTGAATTAAAAAAAAACTTAAAACTTTAGAAAGGAGCAGCCCATCCATCTAAACTATTGAATCTTAAAATGAAATGTCTCCAGATATTCGTATGATTTGGGGTGGAGAATAAGAGTGCACAAGTTAGAGACCCAGCTGGACACAAACATCTGCCTCCACAGGTTAATGGAAGAAGAAACAGAGGAAATTCAACACTAAGATTAAAAAAAACCCGGTGGAAAAAATGTAAGAACCTTTCCATTTTTCTCATTTAAATCATTCATTTTATTTTGACCAGCAAGCATTTGGGAGACACTTATAAAAAGGTATTATAAAGATCTTAAGAACCAATGAGGTGGCAAAAGACCAATGGGGTGGCAAAAGACCAATGGATGAGCCTCAGCAGGAAGCTGTTGGCACCTCTAGAGCAGTAGATAGATTTCAGGCTGAGTATGAATTAGGGTGTAAGACAAACAGAGCTGTCACTCAAACAGGCCAAAGAGCACCCTGAGGTATTTCATCTATAATAGCAACTAGAGGCCCGGTGCATGAATTCGTGCACCAGTGGGGTCCCACAACCTGGCCCACAGAATCGGACTGAAACTAGCTCTCTGACATCTCCTGAGGTGTCCTGGATTGCAAGAGGGCACAGGCCAGGCCGAGGGACCCCACTGGTGCATAACCGGGGCTGGGAAGGAATGCAGGAGGTTGGACAGCCAGAGAGGAACCATGGGAGGGCTCCAGGGTGTGTCCGCTCAGTCCTGATTGACTGGACCACAGCAGCAAGCTAACTTATAGGTCGACTGTGTGTCCCCTGGTGGTCAGTGCACATTACAGCAAGCAGGTGAGTGTCCTTAGCATATTATTAGCATACTAGAGGCCCAGTGCACAAAAGTTGTACACTGGGGATGGTTTCCCTCAGCCCAGCCTGCACCCTGTCCAAGCTGGGACCCCTGCAGTCGGACATCCCTCTTACAAGCCAATACCACTGGCTCCTAACTGCTTGGCTGCCTGCCTGATTGCCCCTAACTGCTCCCTTGCCAGCCTGATTGATACCTAACTGCTCCTCTGCTGGCCTGATTGCCCCCAACTATCCTCCCTGCTGGCCTGATCACCCCCAAGGCTTTTATTAGTATAGATATGACCCTTCACAGAAAATTTTATTAACCCTGCTTTACAATAAGGGTTTGACGATTGAATCAATGGGACCAGACACCAAGATTTCCTTTCTTTGAATAGTGCAGAAAATAATTATCTTATCTTTAAGTTTCCCTGAAATTAAAATGAGGTAATGGCTTAGAAAAGTATAAAAGCACCCGTATAAAGACAACTGTCTTTTTCATGTACTGAAAAGACAATAAAGTGATAAAAGGAAAAACACGATTTTTATTCTACCCCTTTCTACCTTTTACAGCCTTTATTTAAACTTTGAAATTTATAAAAATTTCACTCCAACTTTCATTTCTTTACATTCAATATTATTCTGTATTGGTTTCAGGTTTTATATTAGTTACAGAAGAGTGGTTAGACAATCATATACTTTACAAAGTGTCCCCAGATATTACCAGTACCCACCTGGCATCATACATCATTACAACACTATTGACTATATTCCCTATTCAAGTGACAATGGTTTACAGGTTCCTTCCAGTCTTTCTTTTGTGTTGTTCACCTTTCCTTTACTTTCTCACTTCTTCCCTCACTTTCCTTATCTAGTATCTCAATTGGCCATCAAAGCTCAGTGAAGGCACTGGGACACGCTTAACCCATTTTACAGACCAAGAAACTGAGGCCAATTCTCATTGGCTGTGGAACTTGACTCAGCGCACAGGGAGCCCTCAGAGCTATGCTCTCCGCCCTTCCTAAGGCAAATAGAACAAAACTTCCCATCAGGCTTCTGAGCCTTTTTCTCAAGCACCTCTTCATTGCAGATGCTCCACATTCTTCCTTCTCCCCGGTCCCCCCTATCTCATTCTTTACTGCCTCCTCTTCTCTGGAGCAGGTGGAAGGCTTCACACTCACCACCTAGGCATGCTCTGCCTTGGGGCAGAAAGGGGGGGGCTTGTTTTTGGGCCAAGACGGGAGCAGGAGTCGCCACCTCTGAAGTGTGAAGGCCGCCTGGGAGAGGCCAGTTAGTAATGGGAGCTTCCCTGAATCACATCAGTCAGTCTGGGAATCACACCTCAGGGCTGCGGGTTCTTGCCCCTCCACCTGGGTGTCCTTCCATGCCCCTTGAATGCTGGCCGGGCTCACCCACATCTTGGGGCCACTGCAGAATCTCTCTTTCTCTGCAGGTGAGGCAGATCCCTGCTCTCGGTCTCTGCAAAGCTGTGAATCTGTGGCCGGAGGCTCAGTCTGGGTCTTAGCAACCCCACGCCTGCAATGTTTCCAAGACACCATGGGTGTGCCCCTCCCAGAACCTGTGATGGACCCGGACCCCCACGGGCAGGCCATGACTCTCCCGTCCCACCTATGTATGCAAATTTACCTGCCATCTTTGATGGGTTAATTTGCATACTCACTCTGATTGGCTGGTGGGCATAGGAGAGTGATGGTTAATTTGCATGTTTCTCTTTTATTAGTGTAGATTACACTTTGATTGGCTGGACAGCCGACTAGTCAACTGGACACTTAGCATAGTAGGCTTTTATAATATAGGATAAGGATCCTCTATTATCTCTTTGCACTGAGGAAGAAATGATGAATCTGGGTTGCTGTCTAACTCCTAATTTTGAAGATGCCTTTTACCACATTTATCTCCCTATATCCAGTAAGCTTTGGATTAGAATGAAAACTCTATTTCTCTGCCTTGGTTCTGTTGATGAGGAAGAGATAGGGGAGATGTCAATGTTTTTATGTGCTTTATTGTCCATATCTGACCTGTTAGCGTCCATGCTTATCTCATGATAAGCATAAGATACTGGTGCTTATCACTCAGCATCAGTAACTCACAACAGGTATAGTAACCACCAGTTCTTAACAAAAAAAAAAAAGTTAAATGAAGATCGGATGATTGCACTTTCCATCCCAATTTGTAATTAACCCCAATGTGAGCTTGCAAGTGTTACTTAATGTCTCTGGTGTATTTATCTGTACAAGAAGAATCTTGGAGATTTGTCCTGATAGAATGAACAAATGATAGTTCTTCTTATAAACAGCTCTTTATTGAGAAGACTTAAGCTGGAAAGTAAGTTTTTTTAAAGATGTGTGAAAAATATTGAAAGATATGTTGAGGAAAAGCAGATTTAAACAGTAAATTCACATTTGTATTTTTGTATTTTCTGAGTTTCATAGTAAAGTGTTTAGAATAAATTAAACTACATATTTTTTCTTATGCTTATTTTTCTGGAAGCATTCATAGTGGATCTGGTTAAAGGATCTCTGATTTGCATCCTTTTCTTTGAATAAAAAAAGAAGAAACATTTAACAAAATATCTATGGATTAACTCTTTGAACCTGCAGATGGTGCTATGATTCCATTTTTAAAATTCAATTTTGCTTCCTGGGGTATATTCATAGGAAAAATACAGTTCTTTGTTTTCTTATCACCTTGAGGTAAATAAACAAAGTATTTCTCTTTATTTTTGTGTTTTATTATTATAATGAGAGAAACTGTCCTTACCATTAGAAAAATCTTCAATAGTTACTTTTTGTTAAAGCTAAATACTTTCTTTGATGAAATAACAATCACTTTTCTATCCTTTTTCTTCTAGAATTTTCTACTTATCACTCAACATCAGTTTTTCTGTAACTCACAACCAATTTACTTTGTTGTTGATGTTCTTAAATAACATTGCTTCACTGAGAACTGGATGGCAGAGATCTAAGGATAAAAAATTCCATATGAGAATCATTTCAACCTCTTGTTTGTAATAATCAGGTAAAAATGATTTCCTGGTATTAAGGCACAGGAACTCTGGTTTAAGTCAGAGCTGTCAACTGGGAAACAAATTTCCAGCAATTTTGAAATTTAATTCATTTAATTTTTCTTGTAACTGGATTAGAAAGGATGATTAGCATAGCAGGATATGCTTTTACTGAATCAGTCTGACTTTGAACAAAGCAAATAGATACTAAAATCTTAAAATACAAGGAAGATAGTGGCCTTAGTCATTCTCTCTTGATAAACTTAAGAACAAAAATGTAAAAGAATGCATGCACTTGTAGTTTTAAAAAATACAAGGAAAGATGTTCATGTGGCTGTATTGATTTTTTTTCTTTTACCTTGAAATATGGTTAAGTGTAAGCTAAACTACTGTGAATTAAAAACCCACAGATAGAAATTAAGTGTGTATCAAAGCACAATACTCTCTCCAGCTTTTCAACCAGTTCTTAGAGACCACCTTCAAGTGATTGAGTTAGAGATGTTCAAAGCTGGTGTGGGTGTGTGTGTGTGTTGGAGAATGGGAGCGAAACACGGTAATTCTGCGCAGTGCAAAGATTTATAAAAATGATGAGTAAAAACTTTGAAAAAGAAGAAAAATTTAATTCTTTGAGGTACACAGTTTGACAATTTAGTTTTTAAACAATTTGAGATTATGTCTGTGAAAGTGCATTGGTAATGATGACATTCTATAGAAATGTCACATAGCAGTGTTACTACCTCCTTCTGCTACAGAGTGTGTATAGCCTGGAGCCTTTCTGAAACTTTTATACAGGGATTAACATAAAGTTTCAACATAAAGAAATTATTACAATGGAAAAATAGAAAAAATTAGTTTTAGATGCTTTAAAAATTAGGATATCAAGAAAAGAATATATGATTCAGGATCTACTCGAATAGCATAAAAATAAAATAAAGGCTTTAGAAGAATTGATGCTTTGTAATAAAATAAAATAATACATTTGTCAGCAAAATGACCATAAGTGTTGGTTGCTTTTTGATTCTATTCCTGCATATGAAATTCTTGTTTTTCTGAAAGGACCTCAATGTCCCTGACTACAGTGCAAATTCATTTGCTTACATCATTACTGCTAATTGAAGGTTACACTATTTCACATTAAACGCGATAGCTGCTTTTGTTTAAAGAAAAGTAAATTTCCTCTCTTTTACGTCATGAAGACGCTCACTATATATTTATATAAATCATAAATTAGATAAGAATTTCAGGCTCAATTCATCCTGTGGGAGAGCTGCTGTGACGTCTTTCAGAGTTTTGTGATTGCTCAGCCCCGAGCACCAGCCCTATAAAATGATGGGCTTTGAACTGCTGGGCAGGGTGGAGTGAAAGCAGCTGCTGGCCATCACCCTCAGCCAGTACAAGGTCTGGTTCAACTCTAACTGGTGGAGCCTTCCTTCTCCTCACGGGACTTCAGCACCTGAGACAGCTCCCGCAGTCTGTGGCACAGAAGGCTCTCGAAGAATCCAACTAGGCAAGGTTAGTGATAACCATAACTTACTTCTCTTTATTTTATTTTTCTTTATAGCTTTCTTCTCTTAATCCCTCTCTGCCCCTGGAACTTTATTTTCTCAGGGTAGATGGAATTTTTTTTTTCTCTTTGGAAAATTTCTTTGCAGTGTTCTTTCTTTGTAACAACAAGAAGAGGAGTTTCTCAGTCACCTAGTAAAGATAGAAATGCCTCAGTTTCTCACATAGGCATGGATTTTCTGAATTCTTTTGTTTAAAAGATGGTTTTCCTGCTTGCCATTTATTCAACACTGTTTTTTAAAATCATGCATTCAAGTAGTGTCTTCTTTTTGCTTGTATATGAATTTTTGACTGAAGGGTTGGTTCAGTGGGTACATTTATTTTTGAAGTTTCAAACTTGTTTTTTTAAGTTCTGTTCTTTCTCTGTCATATATTGGTTATGTGAATCTAGGAAGCGTTTATTTTCCTCTTTATTTAAGCTGAAATCCTGTGATTTTTAGAGAGAGCAAGAGAACAGACCATGAAGTCTTAAGTTTCTACCTAGAAACCATTTAGACATAAAATGTGTAAGGGGGTTAAATGTTAAAAACCACACAGTGTTTTTAAGATTTTTTTCTTCTGTGGCAAAAATTAGGTCAATGGTGATATGTTGTTTAAGTTATTTTATGGGGGGAGGTATCAATTTTCACCAGTAATTGTGTTCAGTTGTTCAAACTCGGGCTTAAGGAAGTATGTTGCTGGTAACATCTACAATTAAAAGAAGACAATATGTACATACAAAATCATTTTATACTGCTATATATACACATTTATATGTACCTGTTCATTATAAAATGTATAATAACCTAGTTTTATATTAATTTACTTTATATTAAATTAGAAGCAGAATCTTAAAGTAGGAAAAAGAATCATCTTTTTGCAGTTGTTAGAAATGATACTAAAAGTGGATGCTACCACTTCGTAATGGAAGATGGTCTCCAGGGCTATTTCCAGCAGGATAAGAGTTAGCCAATCAATATATACTTGGGCCAACTATGAAAGCTAGGCAGGAGTTCCAAAGGACCCCCATTTTTATTCAAGCGCCTGTCCCCAAGAGAAATCCTCTTCATTGAAAAAGCAATACTGTTGCAGTTTAACTGTTTCTATAAAACGAAAATGACTTTTTGCAAACTCTGTGCAAGAGTCTCCAGCGTTTGCTGGACACTGAGAATCACCGAGCAGGGGAGGTCTGTGGGTGTGAAGTCTGACGTGACTCTCTCTTTCGAGGTGCAGCGATGGAATCCAGAAGGACGCCCCGTCTCCTCCTGCTCCTGCTCCTTTCCAGTATCTTCTTCTCAGAAACACTGGCGTGGCCTCTTTTTGGAGCACCTTCTGCTCTGAGGTAAGTTCTCTTTCAATTCAGACACCTGGACATTCCTTCAGCTAAATGGGGACTTTCTGTCTGGGATTTTGGACAACTCAAACTTTCAAAACTTACCTATTATTTATTTAAATGTCAAATATCTGGTGGGTGTGTGAAGGGAGCTTTTTCAACACCAGGTCCCCATGGTTAGCCTGGGCCCCAGCATCACTCTGAGGGCTTGAGAGACAGCGTCAGTGGCTAGTTTTATGGGTAGGATCGTTCCCATTTCCAAACCAGGTGGGAGGGGAATTTGACTCTCCATTCATTCAAAGGCAGCTTTGGATAAGGAGTGAGCTTTCATACAGCATCTCAGTTCAGACCAGTATCTGGTGGAAAAGTAGAACTTTCACTGCATGCCTCCTTTTTGTTCATTTTTTAAGATCAGTCAGTACATAATCATAAGGTTAGTAGTTGATTATAAAAATACATATAGAATCATGTTGGAGAAATCCATCTATGCAGAATTAATTTGCTAATATTGAGAACTGTGGAATAATTGACCTACTGAGATACTCTTGCCCAATGAGTAGCTTTTAAAATATGTAGTTTTGATTTTTAAAAATCCTTAGTTTTTACTGTTCTCTTTGTGGCATTTTATATTTTAAATTCATAGATTATAATCCAGCTCATTTAAAGCTTTATCTGAAATAAAATAAATGGATGTTGAAAGAAATAAGTGGCCAATTAAAACTACATTAGTTGAAACTTTCCTCGGGTCCTATATCTAAGGGCACTGTAAACAGGCACTAACTCTTGTTCTTCAATTCACGAGGTCTGCTTAAAGCCAGATCCCTGCTGCTTTAATAACTAAACAGAATGATTCTGACTGAATGGTTATATCATCACAGATGAACAATCACAAGAATGCTGACGTTTGCCTTGATTACTAGGTTTCATTCTCAAAGAGGACTGCTTGTTAATGACTACCAACAACTACATATCACCAAAAGACACACAAGTGCCCAGTAACCAACACATTCCTCATAGTCTTACCCTAACAGAGAAAACATACATACATAGGATTGTAGTAGCGTGCTGGTGTTCAAAATGTGTATGCATTTATGAAATCTAGTAATATTCTGTGTATAGGAATGACTATCCTTAGTTTTTCAGTGAAGCACTATACATTCTTTACTAAAATATGTTACTACATAAGATTAGAAACCAGAGGCCCGACAGAATTCATGAAATTTGAGTAAGTATTCAGAGATGTAGAGATTCTTTGGGTATGATCAATACAGAGAAACATATCACACGAAATGATACAAAACATCAATAAACACACAATTTGCTCACCATTTTCATACTGAATATTAATTTTTTTTCAAATTGATTATGAAATTTATGCTTATGAGCTTTGCAACCAAAAGATATCACCAAGGAAGTATACTTTGCTTAATGTTCTGATAGGAAGGAACTGAGCAGCTATCACACCTCATACATATAGCTTATAAAAATGGGCTGGTATCTATTTTATGGGATAAATAAAATGTTATTATTTACACTCTCATAAACCATTGAAGCCATTAAATCAGAAATACTATACATATTTTGTGAATAGGCAATACTTCCCAAGATATGGGGGATCTTCTTTAAAATAATTGTATAAGCATGAGCACAAACTTCTAATAAAATAACGTATTCTATTTCTATTGTACTTCTCCCTGATAGGTTGGGTGACAGAATACCGTATGAAGGAGAAAACGAACCAGACCAAGCTGCATTAAAAGCAGACACTGACATCTTGCAGAATGCATTAGCTGAAAATGACACACCCTATTATGAAGCATCCAGGTGAGTTCACTTTTAAGAAAGAGTATTTTAGAAAACACAATTTTGAATTATAAGTGTTTTATTTTTGTGTCTCCATGAAGCTCTTTCTGCAGTGTAGCATTGCATGTTTTCTCATGTCAGGGCTTCATCCAGCCACATCCATGTACGTGACTTGCACACAGAGGCTGTAACATGGAACAAGCCAGGGTGAACTAACCACTCACTTGCCTTCTGTTGCACAAAATGCCAACATCAGAAATTGCACGAATTCTAGGAAAACTTTGCCATTTAGAATTTCAGGATGGAGGAATTTCTAAGGCAGAAGTTTCATGTCTACCTAATGAAAAGATGTCTAATAATAAAAGCTACATTCACAGAGATATTTGTCCAGAGCAGCGTTGAAGTATAGACAGTATAGATCTCGACTGAAGACAAAAAATAGAAGCTTTCTCATTTGAACAGAAAAACTGGTCGATAAAGTCTAAGCTCCTCTCTTTTAAAGGATTTTGTTTCCGAATATTGGCAGAAGAAATAGCAAAAGACATAACAGGAGTTACCATCAGGATTTTTTTACCTTATATCTGTCATTATTAAGGGTAGGAGAAATAAAGCACCATAAATAAATGGAAATTAATTCAAAGATTATATTTTTCCTACCAATATTTCTTAGAGAAGAATTTGCTTTATAGATTCTATCAGGGAACATTATTTAATGTTGAGATGTACTTCTCCAAAAGCTAATTTCTTTTGCTTTTTAAAATTTGGGGCTGAAAAATATGGGTTATTAGGAAAGTAGGAAATCTAATTCAATTATTAGAAAATCTCCTTTTGGACTTAGGTTTTTATAAGAAGCTTTCATCAGTTTATTCATTTCTTTCTTATTGCTTGAGCCAAAATAATACTTTAGAAAATCATTTTTAAAATAACGGTTCTCCTTTCGTTCTTGTTTTAGGAATGCCAGACATGCTGATGGAGTTTTCACCAGTGACTATAGTAGACTCTTGGGTCAGCTTTCTGCCAAAAAATACCTTGAGTCTCTTGTTGGAAAACGTGTTGGGTAAAGATAAATTATTATTATTTTATCAAACCCATTATGATTTTTAATATGAGAATTATATTTGCTAATATTGCACATTTATAAACTTTGAACATATTCAATTTTACTAATATTGCACATTTATAAACTTTGAACATATTCAATTTAATTGAAAAATAATTTATATTCTTCAATAAAATATACTGTCCCATGGATTAAGGAAATAAGGCTTACTAGTAAAATTCTCACTGGCTCTAGACACACTTATTTTCCTTTAGGAGCAAACATTTGTAAATCTGAAATCAAATTGAAGTAGACACAGTAAAAAAATAATAATAATAAGACATATAAATTGAAGCAAATGTTAAGGTTAATCACAGTAGTTATTTTTTAACTTCCTGCTCGAATTACGCATGGGAAGATTCTTTCTTTAAATGACCAATATTTGAATATTTAGATAGCACTAGTCAGGTGACATAGCTCCTCACGAAACATTAATTTATGGAGAACTTTTCCTCCCAGTGGCAGAAAACAACTTTAAATATCCCCCTATGATTTGAAAGAACATTTGCTCACTTAGTGAACTTGTCTTAAGACACTCCCAGTAAGTGCCAACATATGTTGGACTATTTCTCCCTCTCCTATGCTTAGGTTTAGATGTATTTTTTTTCTACATATTTTTGTCATAGAAAATGAGATGGGGCCGAAACCGGTTTGGCTCAGTGGATAGAGCGTTGGCCTGTGGACTGAAAGGCCCCAGGTTCAGTTCTGGTCAAGGGCATGTACCTTGGTTGCGGGCACATCCCCAGTAGGGGGTGTGCAGGAGGCAGCTGATCAGGGTTTCTCTCTCATTGTTGTTTCTAACTCTCTATCCCTCTCCTTTCCTCTCTGTAAAAAAATCAATAATAAAAAAAAAAATGAGTTGGGTGTTAGAATTCACTTTCATTTGACACTCAAAAAAAATTGGAACTCTGGTATATTTATCATTTCTTGCTAAAAATCATCGATTCTATTTCCATCACATTTCTTAGCAATGACATCTCCGAAGGGCCAATCAAACGCCATTCGGATGCAGTCTTCACTGACAACTACACCCGCCTTCGGAAACAAATGGCTGTGAAGAAATACTTGAACTCAATCCTGAATGGGAAGAGGAGGTAAAGAAACAGAAAACTTGCTAACACGAGAACTTATGACTTTTAGAATAGAAGAGGGGAGCCGCCCCTGTCCCCCTATCTCAGTACCTGTACTCTGAAGCAGTAGTTCTCAACCTTGACCGCTATCAGACAACCCTGGACGCAGCCCTACCCAAACTCATTGCCAGGAAGTAGTGCCTTGCGGATATGGTTCTAGATTAATGGATTTCTTCAGACCTCCCTGGTTGATTCTATTGTGTCTCCGGGTTTAAAACTGATGACTATAGAGGCATCTGCTTTGCATCTGGAAGCAAGTTTTAACAAAAGTGCTGGATTTTAACCGTGGAAAGCACAGGCCACTAGCAATTTGGTATCACATGGAACTCCCTGTCTGAGCATTTCACTCCCTTAGTTTACCAGTTAGCTCAGAGTGATTCTGTCTTCTGACATTCAATGAAGCCCAAGTCTGTCTGGGGTGTGCCGATATTGGAGCACAATAAATAGGAAGTGGGGTGCTCTCTTTTTACTCCAATTATTTTTGGGTAGAAAGTGAGTATGAAGGATGACCCTGGCTGGGTGAGTTCATACAAGATGACTTCTTTGCCACCAGATTGTAATTGTGTAGGAATGATTTTAGATACTGTATTTTCCGGCGTATAAGACAACTGGGCATATAAGACGACCCCCAATTTTTCCAGTTAAAATATAGAGTTTGGGATATACTAGTCCTATAAGATGACACCCTGCATATAAGACAATACCCGACATTTGAGGAGATTTTCCTGGGTTAAAAAGTCGTCTTATACGCCAGAAAATACGGTACTTTAAAATAAAATAAAAATCATTCACAGGTAAGAACTAAATGGAAAGATAATTATTTAGCTCCCAGAGCACTTTCCAGGGCACGGAGAATAACACAGGTTACACAATATCATTTATTTAGATGCTTTCTTCTCTAAGAGCCTTAACACGCACCATTTTCTATTTCTGCTGTACAGCACTGAGGCAGAGTACCCTGACTTTTTTGAAGAGCTAGAAAAATAATGGAAAAAGTCTTTGAGGAAAGCTGGTGGGAACGTCCCAGTGGTGCGTATATCTCTACATTATTATCATATTTTCATGCAATCATCCAGCTATTTCAGGAGGTAAGAGCCGCTGGTAAGAGACATCCTAGACTTGTTCACAGTGAGACCTCCTGTAAGAGTGACACTCCTACCAGAAATGAACCATGGGCCAGTAATCAGCTTACAATGATTCACATAGGGTTCCGATTGCATAACGGAGAAAAATCACAATTAGTGAACAGTTTTGTATCTTCTAGTGGACCCAGACCTATTCCTACCCTCTGTCAAGATTTCGAACAGCAGAGACGGACTCACACTAATGAGAACAATTGGTGTTCTTATCAAACATCCAGCCAGGCTCTTGTTATTCATTTAAGGTTTCATTCCGTGATTGACTGCTGGCATCCTCTTCAGTTTAAGTACAGGGAAATGCCCCCACATTACAGCCAGGTTTGTTATTGTGAAAATACGATGCACTTTGGGTCTAATTGTATGCCTTGAAACATAGCAAGCTTCAGGCAGCAAAAGTCAAGTTCAGCTTTTTTTTTTATCTATGACGTGTATTATGACTCCAGTAGTATCCACTGTAAGATAATTTTTGAGTAGAGAAAACACAAATAGGTTTTTTTCTTTGTTATATAATAAGCTTGTTAACACAATTACTTTTATGGATACATAGATACTAAGCGTATATTTTTCCTGAGTGCATTAATGCTTATATTAGCTCATGAAATGTATCTACAATTATTTGGCAAGTGCATTTGAGATGAACAACATTTTTCTCTAAAGGCTATGGAGTAAATGTTTTTGGTTTTGCGGTCTATATAGTTTCTTTCAGATATATGTCTGCTGCTGTAGCAGAAAATTATCCACAAATAATATGTAAAATGAATGGGAGCAGCTGTGTTACAATAAAACTTTATTTCTAAATCACAAAGGTAGGTTAGACTCCAACCCTGAAGGGTCAGAGATTAAAGGAGACCCAAGACTAGAAAGAGTAAAACTCATTGTCTTGCTTCAGTCCTGGTTTTCCTGAGAGTCCTCAGTAGTGGACAGGGTGTCTGCAAAGACACCTGCACAATTGGTGACTTGTGTCCACTGACTACCCTTCACTTCTAAGGGACATACATGGTCAGGGGTGTGGCGCATGTTCATTTGTGGTCATAAATGGGTAGCTCAGAGAAATGGGTCCTTTTATTCAAAAAAGGAAGGTATTTCCATGTGGCTTCTTGAAAAACTATAAGAAGAAGGCCTCTCTCTCCATTCCATTATACAGCTCCGCAAACACTAAAACATAGAAGAGGACTATATACTGTGTCCTTTGTAAATTGTAAGAGTATCTATGAGATTACATCTTCCATTCCTTTTTTTAATGTATAGTTTTGGACAAATTCTTTTTCACAGGAAATCTTGTGGGTCTGCCATTTGTGAAAATTACAAATTATTGACTGACCAGAGAGCATCTTCCCATCCCTGTACCATTTCAACATGATCCTTTGTCACAGACTATTGATAAGGGGCAAATAGAAATAGATGTTTATTGAATGAGAGGATAAGGGCATGAAATTAAGATGCTGTCAGTGAAAAGACTTTTATGCTTACATACTAATTCTTTCTCTTTCAGATTCTTGAAGAAAAATGATAGATGATGTAATTACATTTTGAGCTCTACCTAAGTAGTAATTCAAGAAAACATCTTCAATATTGAGACCAAATAAAATACTGTGTTGTGAATGTTGTGATTTATTTTAAGCTAATGTAATCACTGTGTTGTTTACATTGCAAATGTTATTTAAGAGCTCTTAAATTTGTCTTTAACTCCTGGGAATCCTGTAATTTCACATGCTGTGTACCCTTTCTAACACAAACATATCAAATGATAAGAAAATAGTAAGTTAATTCCAATTATATTAGGCTTTATGAAAGGGTAGAAAATGAACAAAATTAATGTTTATTTATAGAGCTTCCTTAACTATTCACATAGTACACCACATAATGTGTGTCCAAATTTGAGTGGTAAACAGATAGAATGCTGTGCTAAGTAAACCTCAAAATGTCTAAGAGGATGCCAACCAAGTTAAAAATGTCATTCTTCAAAATGGATGTTTTTAAAAATATAATGCATTTTCATATTTTAGGCAATCTTTATGTTAAACTGGATTAAACTCTCATAAATTTGGATCTCTAATGCCGAAGACTCTCTTCCGATCTATCAATTCAATGAAGGAGAATGGCCTCTACTTCTAACGTGGGACCTTGCCTTTAACCTTGTGTAAAGTATGTGTAAAATGTCAGCTTGTTTTCCAGTGATGAGTACCTTTTCTCCAAAAGCTTTCAAAGAATGTTTTGGTCATACCAGCTTCTGCCAGTGAAAGTACAATTGGAGATGCAACTATTTTTCCAAAATGATTGTAAGAAATTAAACATAGAAAATAAAAGTGTCTGATTATCATTACAATTTCTGTTGTTTTGAGTCTTTAAATGATACAATAGTATTAGCTCATTTTAGCACTAACATGCCAGCCACTAGATCGTTTTTGTGATGTTAGAGGTAGAATTATGTCTGACTTTGTGTGAGTTAAGAAAGAGAAAAGCCTAGATGTTCCCAAGGTAAATCACCTGGATTGAATTAAATGAGATGGGAAAGACGGGAGGAGTGAGGTTCCAGAGCAAAAGGAGTTCAGATTTAGACATTTTAAAGATATATGTTAGGAGTTCTGAGGAGATGCTGGGCTGGAATAAACTGATAGTAGACTTCATTATATAAAAAAGATTTAAAGGCAAAGGACATGAGATCATCAAGGATCAAATCTACATCAATAAAAGAGAAAGATGCAAATTGACCGTACCATCATGACACTCACCAGCCAACCAGAAGTGAGTATGCAAATTAACCCAACAAAGATGGAAGGTTAATTTGCATATACAGTCACCAAGTAGCTGGGCATGGGATGCAGGCGTTCTATGCCACCACAGCCACTCAGAGCCTCTGGGCAGCATGGGAAGGTGGAAAGGCAGCTCTGGCCAGAGTGAAGGTGGTGTCGGCAGCCAAGGGAAGGAAGGCCCGTTCTTGCATAAATCATGGTGCTTCGGGCCTCTAGTGTAACTATAAAAGAATCTCAACACAGGATCCGTGGTGTGTTCATTTACCAGAACTGTAATGACAACATTCCGAACTCAGGGATTGAACAACAGGAAATGCTTGTCTCAGTTCTGGAGGTAGTAGTCTGAGTTCAGGGGGTTTGCAGGGGTGATTCTTTCTGAGGACTGTTAGGGACAATCTAATCTCCCTGATTTCTGATAGTTTCCTAGTCATCTTTGGCTTGTAGAGGAAATCACCTTGATTTTTTTGTTGACATTCACATGGTTTTGTGTGTGTGTGTGTGTGTGTGTGTGTGTGTGTGTGTGTCTTTGCCCCCAATTTTTCCATTTTAGAAAGACACTAGCCATATTAGATTAAGGCCCATGTTAATTACCTCATTTTAATGTTTTTACTTCTATAAGACTCTATCTCTAAATAAGGTCACATTTTGAGGTACTGAGAAGACTATAATATATGGATTGGAGGGACACAATTCAACTCACAACACTGAGACACTCCAACATTAATAATATGGCAGGTTGAAGAACAAATGGAGTAAAAAGGAATGAAAGAAGCAGCTAGTGAAACAGCAAAAAAATAGGGAAGTGTGCAATTCTTTCAAGGACGAAGGCATCTTTAAGAGGTTTATAGCTGCTGCTATGTAAAATAAAGTTTACTTATTGCTTTCTTCAACTAGCATTTATTAGGAACGTGCTATGTGCCTAGCACTGTCCCCAGTTCTGATGTCATACCAGTGAACCAAATATACAGAAACTCCTGTCCCCAGATAACTTATATTCTACTGAGGGAAACAGATGATAAACAAACTAGTTAAGGAAAATACATGTTGTGTTAAAAGGGATAACTGTTAAGAAGGAAAATTAATGCAGGGAAAGAGGATATTAAGTGTTGAAAGGAAAGGTTGAAGCTTTAGATGAGGTTCCTGGAGAAGACCTCACAAAAAGATGAATTTGAGGAAAGCCCAGAAAGAAATCAGCTGTGAGTCTCTATGTAAACATCATTTTAGACAGAAGAATTTCCAGATGTAAAAACCCTTAATTTGGGGCTTACCTCATACTTTCAAGGAGCAGAGAAGAAGTCAATTTAGCTGACATGCAAAGAATGATGAAGATACAATCTAAGAGAGAGAGCCAGAGAGGTCATGAAGAATTAGGCCACCTAGGTCATCATGGGTCCCATTCTGCCTGCCTCTTCTTAGTACTCAAATATTCCCTCTCTTCTGGCTTTCAAAAATCTAGCTCTGAGACCCAGCCATTGCTGAGTGTTCTACCGACCCTTTCGCAGAACTGAGTTTTGTTTTTTCTTATCTTATCTGGGAAGATGGCCTTTGCCCCTGTAGAGCCTGAGAAAGAAGATACAGGACAAGAAGGGCTTAACTGGGCTCAAATTATATACAACAAAAAGCCCACCCGGTGTGGCTCAGTGGTTTAGCTTGGACCTCTGAACCAGGAGGTCATGGCTGGATTCCCCATCAGGGCACATGCCCTGGTTGTGGGCTGGATTCCCAGTATGGTGCATGCAGGAGGTAGCGGATTGATGATTCTCTCTCATCATTGATGTTTCTATCTCTCTCTCACTTCCTCTCTGAAATCAGAAAGAATATATAGTATTTTGAAAAACAGCACAAAATAAAACAGGCACACACAGAAACAGACTCTAGCAGCCATTTCTACACAGGGGCCTGCACTTCAGGGAGAAGCCTGCACTGGATAACCGGCCTCAGCACTGAACTGCCCTGTACCCCAACCATCTGAGACAGACCTCACAAAGGGTTCCTGGGGTTCTCTTCCTCTGTCCACTGGAGCACAGCTGTAGCCCCTCAGCATCTTCACTGACCAATCAGAGTGGTTCCATTCTAACCAATCAGGACACTGCCTTTTGGACCAATCAAACTGTGCATATTTGGAGTTTTCATTGGTGTGAGGAACCAGAAGGGGGGACTTCTGGCCATATAAGACCCCTCCCCTCTGACTGAGGGAGCACATTTGCCCTTTCCACCAAAGAATGAAGGTTGCACTGCCCAGGCTAACGTGAAACACTGAAAATGGAACATGGAAGATGTCTTGCAGGAACAGTTCAGAGCAGAGCAGAGCTGTCTAGAGAGCGGCCTGGCCTGGCCTCACTTTCAGAGCCCCGCTGTTTCCCATTTGAGCTGTATGCATGGAATACATGTCTTTCTTCACTGCCCCCCAAGCTGTGGATTCCTTTGGGCACTGAGTTAGCACCAAAGTGGACCTATTGGAACCCCTCTTTTTCCCTCTGTATTCCTGCTCTCTCTCTGGAACTGGATCTCTGTCTGGAATTGGACAGAATTTGCCAAGGGTCAAAAAGACTGCATTGGCGAGGGTCTCATTCTCTGCTACTTCCCACCCATGTGATAACCTACTTCCCAGTCTTCTCTCTCTCCAATGGGTCCTCTCTTTGCTCCCTGAGTGCTTTTTCCAACTGTAACCCAACGCTTTCCTGTGAGTTATGTAAAGCAGAATTTTTTTTTGTGGGGGGAGATGGGGGGTTGGATTTGCTATACAAATGTATACCATTTAACAGATCATTGTGTCTACAAGAATACAAATGGTCTTTTTTAGCAATAATTTTTGAAATGGCAATCTAAAGATGTTGCCTCTTGATTCACAAATGACTTAAATTAGAAAGGCGTTAGTTTAATGTATGAGATAGTGTTCATCTCAGTGCTTTGGTCTCTGAGTGGAGTACTCTCTGTGGCTTTGACATTCTAAGTCAGGAAAAAAAGAAACTTTCCATTTTAACTGGGCTTGCATTTATATAAATTAACATCTAATGCACACTTACCAACACAATATCACTTTCAATTTTATTTTAAGGCAGCCAAAGTACAATAGCTATTAGCAAAAGAACGTATTTTGTGTCTACCATGTAAAAAAAATTGTGTATTACTATCAGTATCACCATTTGCTACCTTAATATTAAACACACACACCAGTTTCTGGTTTTCAGATACAGAATCCATTCTATGGGCTTTCTTGAAGACAGAAAGTAAGACTTCTCCAATAATGCCTGTGAATAACTGAGGACCCGTGAAGATGAACATTTGATTTTAGAAAATATGCTCTCCTTGCTTTATCTGCCTGTTTGCTCGGTGCTCCACACTGTGGTTAACTGACAGCAGCTGCCATTGTCTGACAAGAGAGGGGATCAGGCACCTTGAAAGCATCTGCCTTTCACTATCCTGCCCATAGCTTTCCCGACGATTGGGAGGAAACATCCACTCGGTCCTTCTCTTTTGCTTCCTGTAATTGCAGGTCTCCTGCAAGACGTGTCTCCTTTCATACTTTAACCTTCCTCATTTCCCCACACAATTGTGCTCTTTCTATTTCTCTTCCCTGGAAACTCGCCTTGGGTTCCTAATGCTGCTTCTTTCTCTCTGGCTCTTCTGTTTGCTAGAGTTGTGGCTTCCCGCACTGGGGCCTCTGGCTCTGCTGCTTGTCCTACCCGCACGTTAACCTCACTTGTTCCAGGGACGGAAAATATATGTAAGTCTCCCAAGATTTCCTTTTGTCTCTTAGATGTTCGTTCCATGAGGCCTTGCTAAGTAATATTTTCTAATTTACATTCTATATATCTTTTTGGTTAAAATACCTAGACTACAAAGATACTGTCTCCTTACCTGGATACAGATAAAGAAACTTTAGTCATATCGTTGTTATCTCATCCTTAATGAAATAAAAGTTTAGAGCAGCAGGCATATGTCAAAAAAGGGAATTCTATATAATAAAAGGCTAATATGCAAATAGACCGAAGGGTGGAAAACTGAATGACCAGTTGCTATGATGTGCGCTGACCACCGGGTACGTGTGGAACATGGTGGGCATCGGCAGCAGGTGGCAGAGCACAGAACATGGTGGGCATCAGCCTTGGCGGAAAGGTGAGCGGGGGTGCCAGACCAAGTGGGGTGCCCGTCACTGTCATTGAGGCAAGCCTCTGGTGGTCACTGAAAATTCTTTGCTTCATACTGCAGTCCCTCCCAGTGCTCACACCTGCTGCTGGTGCTGGCCCTGCTCCTACCCACTGTTGGCATCTTCAGCAGGTGCAAGTGGCAGCTGCTGGCCCGAGGACCCCTCAGGGGTTCTCTATCTCTCCCTGCTCCTGAGGGGCGATCAGAGCCAGCAGCTGCCACTCTTACCCACTAACAGTGCCAGCCCTACCTGCACTTGTTACTGGCACCGACCACAATTGCTCTGCGCCATCAACAGGTGTGAACAGGGCTGGTGCCATCAGCACGTGGGAATGGCAGTGGGAGTGGGGTTGCCAGCAGACAGGGAACTGGGGGCCATAGTGGGAGGAGCCAGGCGGGGGCACAGAGGATGGGCCAAGACTTGCTCCTGTGCCCACCACAGCCTCACAGCCCACAGTTCCTTTCAAGGTGCATGAATTCATGCACTGGGCCCCTGGTATATTATAAAAGAGAAAGTCTGAAATTATGTACAGGTAGTAATGGAATACAACTGAGAAAATTTCCATTTAAAATTCTCAGTTCCTGTTAAGCAGTTTACTAGAGGGGTATTAGCCTGAAAATATACCTGCAAAGTAAAAACAAAATGATAAATAGTCCTACTGGTAGCTGGTTTGGCTCAGTGGATAGAGCATCAGACTGTGGACTGAAAAGTCCGAATTCGATTCTGAGCACCAGCACATGCCTGGGTGTGGGCTTGATCCCCAGTAAGAGGCATGCAAGAGGCAGCCAATCATTATTGATGTTTTTCTCTCTCTCTCTCCTTCCCCTTTCTCCTCTAAAATCAATAAAAAACATATTTAGTAAAAAAAAAAAAGTAAATAATATAGATGATAATCAAGTTGGGTCCCATGTATGGGCCATTATAGTAATGTTATTGTAAAACCTTAAGAAGAAACTATATAATAAGTTAAAAAATAAAATATAAGTAGTATTTTGTGTACTAAATTAAATGTTATTTACCAAATTTTGGGACAAAAATGCTAAGTTTCTTATAACTGGAAAAGTATTTGGAAACTGTATAACAATACAACTAATTTGGGTTAACATAATATTATATGGATCACATAAATTCAGCGAATTGTGGTTAAAAAAGGCAAATTTGAGGTTTTGCCTAAGTTTCCACCTTTGGGAGGAAGTAATGCCTGTATATCAGTAATTAAAAATGTATTTTAACAAACAACACAACAGAAATAGCATTTTTTTTTCAGTGCTCCATGGGCCTCAGTAGGGTACTTACTAATAGTGGGAGCTAGATTTCTCATTGCATAACATCCAGGTGATCAAATCTTTCCACACGTTAGCTGAATAAACTAGAAAATCCATGTCATTATCACTGTGTTGTGATGAGAAAAATTGCTGAATGCTGCCTCTTCCTTCCCGTGCCCCCTTTGAGGTGGAAAACATGAGTCTAAAGGAAGGATGACCAGCAAATGACAATGCACGTGCTCTCCAGCTTTCCCCGTGCTGGGACTGAGCTGGCCCAGGGACTGGAATGGCTTTGGAGTGTCAAGGTGAATACCTTAGGCACCTCTTCTCTTCTGATGTCACTTTACATCCTCACTGGGAGCCAGAAATTTGGTCTTGGGTTTGACAATGAAGCCTCAGTCTATGACCATGAAAATGAAATATCAAAATAGAACTGAGACCAGAACCTATTACAAAACCACAGTGACCTTCACAGCACACCAGTGGCGCCCATGGTCTCGGGCTAACATTACTTAGTGCCCACTTATTTGTGCCTGCTTATGGTTTGGAGGTACCACGAAAAAGAACAGAGGCCAGCTTGCCCCACTGAATCAAGGGGTCATGAGGACATCAGCTTCGCTGCCTCGAATGTTCAAGAATAACTCGCTCAGGACACTGAATGAATCCTTAGACACGGTCCTGCACACCGGCATCCACAGGCAGGCCTGGAAGCAAGGCTGACTGTCCCAGGAGTCAGACTCTGAGGGTATCCGAGCAGGAGCCTGCTTGTACCAGGGGTCCTTCCCCAGGGCCAGGCTGCAGCTGAGGACCTGCCGGAGTCAGGGCTGGCACATGGTCTCTGGTGGCATTGACATCAGCTCGCATTGGGCCAGCACCTCTGGTCTCAAGAGTCCGTCTCAGCGTTGGTCAACAATTCATTCCTGTTCCTGTGCCAAACTGTGCAGACCGGTGCTTGCTGTTTCCAACATAGCTCAACTCAGGGACAGAAATAGTTCTTCCTGCCTCCAGTTTGACTAAAACACAGTGAATATGGACTCTCGGCACTTATGTTTTCCTGAAACATAGTAGTAGCTACATGGGTTGACACAAATGGTTCTCTGTAGTCCAGTGGTTCTCAACCTTCCTAATGCCACATCCCTTTAATGCAGTTCCTCATGTTGTGGTGACCCCCAACCATAAAATTATTTTCATCAACGAAAATAAATTTATGTTTGGGGGTCACCACAACATGAGGAACTGCATTGACGAAAATAATTTTATGGTTGGGGGTCACAACATAAGGAACTGCATTAAAGGGGCGTGGCATTAGGAAGGTTGAGAACCACTGCTCTAGTCCATGCATAATTTCCCATATCTTTTACAAAAAGCCATTTCTCACTTCTTATGCCAGAAAGGCTCGCAAGGCAATCACAAACTAGAATTTGGTAGAAAAGAAAATGATTTGCAAATTGGTTCGTGTGTGAAATGTGTAATTCAGCCCAGATGAAAAAGACTCCGATCTCAAATTCTAACCATGATCCAGAAAATGGTTTGGGAATTTGGGGTGAGTCCACATGAATTCCTCCTGCTCTATTTCATTTTAATGAACTCAATTCGGTTCATAATGTTTTACTAGAGCTAAAATTAAAATAAAGAAACATGATAAAAAATATGTGATAAGTAGAACTTTAAAACTACTTAAAGACATGCTTTGGTATAGTAAAATCCTAGTGTTCTCATCGGTATCACAGTACCTATGCCCTTCCAAATTCCCAATTCCCTATTCCAATAAAATAAAGCAGAAATTAGTTAACTTTGTTATCCTTAAGTTTAGAGTTGCACTTCTGTTGATATTTATTTATTTATTTATTTATTTAAATTTATCTTTATTGTTGACAATATTACATATTTCATCTTTGGGAGGCTCTTCTTTGTCCATTGAATACAATCTATTTAATGTCCTGTTAAATGCCACCTATACGTGCCCAGATCTATACCAGTTCCTGCCCAATACTTCTGCCTTCCTTTTATGTTGTGAGATAACCCCCTCTTCCCAGCCTCATTGCTCCTGTCATGGTTTCCACTTCTGTTGCATCAACTGAGTCACTATATGTAGTTTCCAAACAGAAAATCCTAACCGAGATAGTCTCTAGGATGTTTTAAACTCTCTGAGTCCCTAGAGATTATTTGCAGATTCTTGCTTCCAATATTTTCATGAAAATCCTGGGAAATATCTCATGGGTGTTCACCAGTCAGCCCTCTTAACTTTAGAGCAGTGCCTTGGGCATGATGGAGCCGTGGAAGTGTGGCCACTGTTCGCTGAAGCTGACCTCTGCTGCTCACTCAGCCCTTCACCTGACAAAACTGTCTCTGACTTCCTGGGACCTTCAGATACTGAAGTCTTGCTGTCTTCTTTGCCAACAGGCAAGAAACTCTTTCCTGCTGTGAGGGTTTAAGAGCTTGTCACCTCGCCGAAACTGGTTTGGCTCAGTGGATAGAGCATGATGGAAAGGTCCCAGGTTCAATTCCGGTCAAGGGCATGTACCTTGGTTGGGGGCACATCCCCAGTAGGAGGTGTGCAAGAGGCAGCTGATCGATGTCTCTCTCTCATTGATGTTTCTAACTCTCTGTCTCTCTTCCTCTCTGTAAAAAATCAATAAAATATATTTTTTTACAAAGAGAGAGAGATGCTGAAATACAATAGCACTTTCTATTTTCACTTGAACTTTTTACCTGGAGGACCAGGACAGAACCATGTAGGAGCTGGGCCTTGGGAAGATAATCATTAAATAAAATCTTTTTTGTAAGATTGCACTTTGGTGGCAATGGGTGAACTGTTCTTTGTGAGCGGAACATACGTCCTTTGATTCTGCACGGAGCGGTTTTGAAATGGCTCTACAGAAACCAACACCTGTTCACCTAAATTATGCAATGGAGTCCCATTGAAGTTTTGCCTCAATGTCTAAAATATTTAACAGTTTAAAAGGTCAAGTGGGAAGCACTTATGAATTACATGATTGTTTTTGTAATCTCCCTTCTGTTATAGTGAATAAAGACATATTCCTCCTAGTCTACAAGGTGCTAGTTTCTGAGTCTTCTAGAACATTCACATTTTCTATCTAAATTGCCTCATATATTCTGATGATCATCCATTTCTATTTGCTTCTTTTAAAAATACAGTTGTCAGTTCTGATTACCTTCCTAGCTTTTGTTCAATACAAGAAACCAATCCATTCTATGGATGTATTAAGCACATGCAAATAATTATAAAATATACAGTGTTTTCAATTTTTAAAAATGTAATGTCTTTTGTCCAGCTGGTGTGGCTCAGTGGTTGAGTATCAACCTATGAACCGAGAGGTTACAGTCCGATTCCCTGTTGGGGCACATGCCTGGGTTGTGGGCTTTATCCCCAATGTGGGGCATGCAGGAGACAGCCAATCAATTATTCTCTCTTATCATTGTTTTTTTTTTCTTTCTCTCCTTTTCTCTCTGAAATTAATAAAAAATATTTTTTAAAAATGTAATGTCTTTTGCTCTTTTATCTTTCACAGTTTACCTAATGGAGAATAGTCAATAGGTTCTCCTGTCAGTTGATCAAATGTTTTAACTTTGCATGATATAATTCATCTTTATCAACATGGAATTTCTATTATTCATATTTTTCTGTTGAATTTAAATTTTTTAATTTATTTCTATTTCACCCACTTCTTTTGGTCTATAATAAGTAAAGTATGTATTATAAGACTAAAAGAAGCATCCTATTAGTAGTTACATGCCAAAGGTTCTTGTTAACTTCACTAATTACTGAGTGTATTACGTTTTAACACCTTAGTTCAACATATGACTTACACTGCGAGAAAAACAAATATTACCCAATTCTTATTCTTCAAACACCAAGAAATAGAGTGGGATTAACAAAGTATCACATGTAAAATTGTCAATATGCATAGCGAAATGCCCCAATTTAAACATTCTATGAAGAACGGGTAGAGGAGTTACAAGCTGGGGGAAATCCATGGAGCGTGGGACTGGCATCATGGGATCTGTAGTGACTATTGAACTGGTGCAGGTGATCTGGGTGACCCTAATAGCATCGCTATAGATTCCAACCCCAGGCTACTCTGTGAGGGGCTGGCTGCTTGCCTCACAGCTGCATCGTTTGCCTGAGAATTGCCCAGGGCTGAATGGGTGCTGCCTGATCTAACCAGTCATTCATTATCCCTCCTCTCAGAGGAGAGTCAGAGGTCAATAACGGATGGATCCAATAAGACAAAAGGCCAGCTCCTTTGTGTTAAGATTGAACCAACTCAGACATCATTTCTGCTCTAAAGCCATACCCTCTTGCCCTAACCGGTTTGGCTCAGGGGATAGAGCATCAGCCTGCAGACTCAGGGATCCCAGGTTTGATTCCGGTCAAGGGCATGTACCTTGGTTGAGGGCACATGCCCAGTAGGGAGTGTGCAAGAGGCAGCTGATGGATGGTTCTCTCTCATCGATGTTTCTAACTCTCTATTCCTCTCTGTAAAATATCAATAAAATATATTTTTAAAATCATACCCTCTTTTTATTGATCCTTTTCCTAGCCAGGACCCCGTATTGTCATCTTGCTCCCAGCCTCTGCGGTTCCTTTTTCAGGGTTCTTTACCCATCAGCCAACTTTCTCTATTATGTCTGGCAGAAAAACGACTTCTTTTCGATGATGATAAAAGAGACTCATTAAAATACCATCTCCTAGGTATCTAGATAAGACAATTTCTTGCAAGCTTGCCTGTAAGAATGCTCTAGGGCAAACTGTGTGCTGACAACCCGCTTACAGAATAGTTATGGACTGCGGGGACATAATCCGAGTATGTAAGGAGTCATTTTCCTCCGTGAGCAGAGTCATAATTGAAAATAGGCTTGGAAAGTATTGGTTATTATATCGAGTACAGAATAAATTCTGTATATATGCACTTTGCGAGAGATGGGTAGTAAGATATTTTACCTTTTAACTAATCCTTCATCTATAATTACTATTCCCTATATATTGTTGAATCCAAATGGAAGAAACAGTCATACATCTCATCAGGTAATGTGAGGAAATGGCTCTTAACTAACAATCTATTTGCTCATAAATGAAAAGAAATGGAAAAATTCTATGCTCACCATCTGATTCTAAAAATCTCTAATAATATCCAGAGGGTTGATCCTTATATAAGAAGCAAGGGGGGTAAAGAGGCTTACTGGTGACATTTTGACCACTTTATCATTATTTTCAATAGATTTTTATTGATTTGTGAGAGGAAGGAAGAGAGAGAAAGAGACAGAAACATCAATGATGAGAGCAAATCATTGATCAGTTGCCTCCTGCATGCTTCACACTGGGGATTGAGCCCCCCACCGGGAATCCAACTGTGACCTCCTGGCTCATAGAGAGATGCTCACCCACTAAGTCATGCCAACTGGGTGGCATAAGAATTATTTTAAGGGAAGTAACATTCTTTGTAGATGCAAATGCCCAAAGTAGCAGTTTTTATAACAGTGTGGACCTCCGAGACCCAGATATCATTAGGAGGCAAGGCCATGTGAGAAAGGGCCAAATTGTTTACAGCAGAGTGATTTTGTTTTGATGCTTTGAGAGAGGGAGAAAATGAGAAATTTTTTAAAAAGCAACAGAAGGGAGAGAAAAAAGTCATTAATCTGAGCACTATTTGAGAACACGAATACAGAGTTGAACACGAATACAGAGTTGGGGCAATTAAAGGACTTTTAAGAACAGAAATGACTATAATGTCATAGAGTTGGAGCAATTAAATGACTTTTAAGAACAGAAATGACTATATATGTATGTGTGTGTGTGTGTGTGTGTGTGTGTGTGTGTGTATTGAAGCTGTGTCATAATGTTGACCATTCCTCCAACCTCACAACCACATATTATAGTGTCTATTCTGTGTCCAAAGGTACAGAGAACAGTTTGGATGAAGGAATCATAGATAGCAGTATCAAGATAAATTTCATGTTTGAATCAATGTGTTGTCCATAGACAAAACTTGGCCTTAGCCAGTTTGGATCAATGGATAGAGCATTGGCCTATGGACCAAAGAGTCCTGGGTTTGATTCTGGTTAAGGACACCTACCTTGTTTGCAGGCTCCTCCCCAGCCCAGGCCCTGGTCAGGGCTCATGCAGGAGGCAACCAATCTAAGTATTTCTCTCAAAGTATTCTTGTCTTTCTCTCTCTCTTCCACTCTCCCTAAATATCAATGAAAAAATATCTCCACAGGAGGAGTAACACAACAAAATAAAAATAAATAAATAAACATAAATAAAGATTGTGAGATAATGAGATGACTCATAATTTGAATGAATTTGACCGGTGCTGGAGATTGAAGCTCAAGGTGCATGTATATTTTACTTGTTGCCAACTAGTAGAATTCATAGAAATTTTACAGAAGATTTAGACTTTAAAGGGACAGACTCTGGGTTGGAGGAAATGACAAGACAACCTTACCTGTATTTCAAAGATTAGGGGTCATCCACTGAGGTCTCATTAAGTGAATACTCAAAATAAACAATAGAGAGGGAACTGTGTTTAATTAAAAAACAATAACATGCAAATTTGGTCAATGTGCCAGCTCATTTTTAGTCATTTAACTAATGACTACAGTAGATTTACAATGACAAAAGTTGGCATTTTGGTATTCCTATTCTACCATTGGATCCTATTAGGAACTGTTTGACATTGAAACTGGGACTCAAAGCTATCGGACATTGAAATTGGGACTCAAACATTTTTCTTTTGCTTCTTGTGAGTTTATTTCTAGCCTCCAGGGGCAAGATGTTTTTAAAGACAAGAATCAGGGGGTGGAGGGGAAGCAGATGCAGAGGCAAAGAAGCAATGAACAGACTTTCCTGCTATAGTGGGAAGGCAGGAGAGGTTGGGGGAGAGGCCTATAGGAGATCAACCGAAGGACTTGTATGCATGTGTGTGTGGGCATGGCCAGTGGATACAGGGCAATGGGGGGCAGGGGAAGAGACGGGTGAGGGCATGTACTGGGGGGTGGGGAGGGCAATAGGGAAAAAATAAAAATAAAATAAATTAAAAAAGCAATAGCCTTCATAAGCCCCAAATCACCCTCACTGTTTTCAACACTAACATCCTTCTACTAAAAAAATGAAGAGCATTTTCTTTCCAATGGTGCAGACTTCTCAAACAGAAAAATATCATTCAACCTAAGTGCCTGTGGACAGATATGACTGGATGAAGAAATTAGAGTAGACATATCCAATGAAATATTGTCCAGCCTTGCGAAAGAAGGAGATGCAGCAACATGGATAAACCTGGCAAACATCATGCTGAGTGAAATAAGCCAGATACAGAAAGAAGAACAAACTCTATGATCTCATTTATATGTGGAACCTAAAAAATGGAACACGTAGATGCAGAGAGGAATGCAGCATTGTGGTAGAAACTTCATAAGCCGATTGCAAGGATATATTAATAGTAGCATTATATCTTACTTAAGGATTATTTTTTAAAGTTAGCAAATAAATATAATATGAAGTCAAAATTAATCTCAAAAAAATTTCCTAAAGTTGCTCATAAGGTCCAATATAGATTTATCAATGTACAGTATTTACCATAACATAGAATACATGTTAAATATATTCTATGATTTTTTAATTGCCTAAAAGAGAGAGAACAAATATAATTGAAATTATGTCAATTAAATTCTCAAGAATACTGCAGATGTATTTTTTAAATTACTTAATATGGTGTTGTTTTTTGGTCAAAAAACCCTGGAATAATGAATGAGTTGGAAAAAAAGCACAAGTAGTGATTATCCCAATCAGTTATTGAAAAGCAAAAGTGCTCTGATTTGAGAAGGAGGACTTTTAGATGCAATTACTTTAGAAAAGTTGTATGAAAAAATTTATGCCATATTTTACTTCAATTTTATTTTTTTAAATTCAGATTTTCTGACCCAACACAATGAAATTTCTGCTATTTGAGGCTTCTTCCACAGATTCTGTGGGTAACATGTTAAATTAACCATTTTAAATTCTCTATCCCTGTCTCAAATGTCAGTGAACTAATTTCGCAGTATCTGACTTCTTTCACAGACGAATGTGATTTCCTAACTGCAGGTAAGTCACAAGCACAGAGCCATAAGCCGAACCCTTTGCCTCTTCTTCAGTTCATAGTGGAAAACAAAGGCAGAAACATTTGATAATCTCAAAATAGAGAATTTCTGTGGTTCTAAAAAATACTAATAAAGTTTTAATTTACATCATCTTTTGGTCTTTGACCTTAAAAATGCATTCTCTGTTAGTAAAAGTTGGCATATACCATTTTTTTGCTAAAGAATAAATATTTTTAAGAATTCCTAGTAGGCCCTAACCAGTATGGCTCGGTGGATAGAGTGTTGGCCTGCGGACTGAAAGGTCCCAGGTTCGATTCCGGTCAAGGGCATGTATCTTGTTTGCAGGCACATCCCTGGTAGGAAGTGTGCAGGAGGCAGCTGATCAATATTTCTTTCTCATTGATGTTTCTAATTCTCTATCCCTCTTCCTTCCTCTCCGTAAAAATTCAATAAAATATATATATTTTTATAAAAGAATTCCTAGCAGGTTTCCAAGAGTAAAGGTAGGCATCAGAGTAATGAAGACTTGCTAATGCTGTGAACACATACCAGACAGTGAGGGCAAACCGCACCTCCAAGATGTTTGGATGTGAACCACATTCAAAGACAGGATGGTGGCTGGAGGTGGATGTGCAGTGCAGGCAGGGTTTCTGAGCTTTCGTCTCTGCTTTTCATCTGACTTTCTTAGAGATGGCTGTTGATCTAGTGAAGAAGTGAATTCTTGCTGCAGACCCTGGGCCCTGTTTCATAAGCAAGTACCCTTAAAAGAGCCTACGTATTTTCCGATTTCTATTCAGAATTAGACATTTTCAGGGAGACTTCTGTGAACTTTCTGAGATGACTGATTGTATTTGTTGGTATCAATAGTCTTGTTTCTCCTTGATTTGTCTTTTAGGTCTTATTGTGGGAAACACGTTGCTTGGGGGAAATATTGAGTTCATAGTTCATTTGTCATCCCTCAGCCCAGAAAACCACTTCGCTGGGATCTTCTCATAGTTTTTAACTTGGGTCTTATTGGAGGGTAGTGTCTATTCAACCCAAAGGGGTCCCTATATGATTTCTTGCACTAAACATTGTTATCCCTAACAAGGACTTGTTTCCTCTGGTAAGAAAAATATTATTTCTTCAAATAATGCTTGCCCTTCTAACAACTTTTACTCTTGTCTAAGAAGTATAATGGCATAAGTCAGAGATGCAGACTTTGTAGATGCCATATGGAAAGAAAAAAAACACCTCTCAAGATAAAGGGCATTATTTGGTCTCCGGCCTAGATGATTCAGAAATGACAGCAAATCTGATATCTATATTTCTTCAGTTCTCTAGGGGACTCAAAAAGGATAAGTATTTATATGTGTCACTCACTCTGGGCTTATGGGTTTTAGGGAGCTTTCTTTTCTATGCATCATTCCTCAAGCCAGACATGAAACTAACCTGACACCCCACCCATGCCACCTCCTCAGACCAGCATCTTGGGGTATAAACTTAAGTTAAAAATCCGAACAGAACACAAGCAAACTGTAGAGTGTGTCCCTGATTTCCTAGAGTGACTTGGCAAATTATGTTAACAAATGTGGTTTAAACAAGAACACACAGTATATATTTTTCTGTCTTAAGAATGTAGGAGAGAAATGTGAAATACATTCATTGGAGACACATCATGGTCTCTATGAGGAGTTCAGCTTTGCACATCAAGCTAGGCACATGCTCCCTAAGTGTGCAGAGATGTACTGGCCCCATCCTGCTCCTTGGGAAGAGAAACCCCCCTCCCCTCAGGCCAGAGGAGCCTTTTACTCAGGAGGTGCTGTCTGTGCGGTTTAATTTAACTAGCGGTGCCCCAAGTGGTAGCTTAAACCACACACCCAAAGCCACACACCTTTGAACCTGAAAGATGTTTTTGTTTTTATGTCTTTATTATTATTATTATTTTAAATATGTTATTGATTTTTCACAGAGAGGAAAGGAGAGGTATAGAAAGTTAGAAACATCGATGAGAGAGAGACATCGATCAGCTGCCTCCTGCATGCCCTCTACTGGGGATGTGCCCAAAACCAAGGTACATGCTCTTGACCAGAATCCAACCTGGAACCTTTCAGTCCGCAGGCCGACGCTCTATCCACTGAGCCAAACCGGTTTTGGCGATGTTTTTGTTTTTAGATTACTCTGTGTTTGGTCTACATCTGTTTAATCCCTAGAGAAAACCAATTTATCATCTTACTCTCTCTCCCTGGTGAAGGACCAGATTGTCATATGAGGATCTTAGAAGATTAACAACATTTTTCATTTGATATCATACATTGAAATATATGCATTTCCTTATAGAATGTGTCTCTTTTCACTTGCACTTACTCAAAGATATACTTGAAATATGAGTAATATTTAATACTCTGTATTCTGTTTTTCTCTTCTATTTCTCTGACATTTCTGCAATTAGATTGTCTTTCTAGGGGCTGCTGTGTTTACTCAGCTGTATAATTGCTGCAGCCTTTATTCTTGGTCCTTTTTCTGAACACTTGCAGATAGCTAAATATGTTTATGGATAAATAATAAAATGGTATCTATTGAAGACTGTGGTTTTCCAGGGTTTACATTGCCAAGCTCTGCAAATTGTGTGTGTGTGTGTGTGTGTGTGTGTGTGTGTGTGTGTGTGTTGTCTGAGATAGACAATAGCATCTTGAACTTCCATAATGACCCCTTTGCCACTTTCCCACTGGAGTTCTAAGCTTAATCCTTAGCACAGAGGAAATTCTTACTTTATAGCTATTTTATACATTTACATGTGTTTTGGGAAACAATAAAAAATGTGGTAATGTAAATAAAGAAATAAGGAAACGGATAACTGTGATGGTGTCAAGCTTATGAACAGGTGTGGTAGGGCTTTGCTCCCCAAATACCCTCCCACTCATTACAGCGATTTCATGAAAGAGTTGTTTTGGAAATTATAGCATGTCTCCAGGTAGCAGTGCTACCATCTCTCTGGCTGTCATGTTCTGTGCAAAAACAACAACGCCTGTTTAATTGTGCCATTAGTAAAAATCATGGAAAATCGCAAAGAGGGAGGCGATCACTGATTTAGTAAGGACAGTGAAAAAAAATCCTTTAAGAAACTCAAACTCCTTTGTAAGCAATCTTACCTTCCTCCCTCCCTTCATGGTTCTACCTTCTCTCCTCTCTTCTTTGAACACATTTATTTATTTATTTATTTAATATATTTTATTGAGTTTTACAAAGAGGAAGGGAGAGGGATAGAGAGAGAGAAACATCAACCAGCCACCTCCTGCATGCCCCCTACTGGGGATGTGCCCACAACCAAGGTACATGCCCTTGACTGGAATCAAACCTAGGACCTTTCAGTCCACAGACCAACACTCTATCCACTGAGCCTAACCGGTTTCAGCTTGAACACATTTATTCTTCTAGTCTTTTAAGTATTGCTTTTGCCCCGTCATACCAACAAAAACTGCTCCTGTTCCACTTGACCATGGACAGCCCCAAAGTGAAATGCAATCCAAATCCTTCTGTGAACATCCGTCTTCCTCTGACTTGACCACACTTAGCATAGGACACTGAATAATCTCACACTCTCTCTAACCTCCTCTTTCATTGAAATCTGGGACACTGTTCTCCAATGTCCACTTCATACCTCTAAAATTGTTAGTGCTTAGTCTTTTTTGAGTCTTTTCTTTTGAATTTCAGCCAATTGGGGCAGAAACAGTATCTAATCAGCCACAATATAACCTATAATATATACAGAATGTTGTCAAACAAAATAGGTGTCTACTATTCTTTAAATACATGGTTTTTATTGTTGTTGTTGTGTTGTTAATCCTCACATGAGGCTTTTTTGCATTGACTTTTAGGGAGAGTGGGAGAGAGAGGGGAGCCAGAGAGAAACATCGATGTGAGAGAAACACATCGATTGGTTGCCTCCTGCATGCACCCTGATCAGGGCCCAGGCCCAGGAGGAGCCTGCAACCAAGGTATGTGCTCTTGACTGAAATCAAACTTGGGACCCTTTGGTCCACAGGCTGATGCTCTATCCACTGAGCCAAACCAGTTAGGGCTAAATATATGTTTGTTTTTTTAAATAGTTTGATGTTAGGAATGAAAAAGATATCACTATTTAGGCCATTCATGCCACTATGAGATTGAAGTCTTTTTAATCCCTCCAAATGCTTTTTCCTTATTTTCTTAGGATACTTTAAAAAAAATCTACGTTGTGTTGCTCTTACTATCTTCCTTTTCTAGATAAGCTCCAAATTGCTTAGCCAGTCTGGTGACCAGTGCCTGGCTCACAGTGACGGAGATAATGATGTTTGTCCCTGGAGCCACTGAGTCACTCTGAAGGATCATGTCTCAAGGAACATTAGAATCTGAAAATCTTCCGAGTGGAAGGAACTGGAGAGGTCATCTACTCTGAAATTTCCCTAACACGGTCATTCTTTCCTGATGGATGCCTCTCCACTCAGTAACAGAGCACAGCTCTGAAACTCTGCTGCCTTTAGATAATGGTGAGTTTCATATCATGTCCTGTCTTGCCACCAGATGTCAGATAGAAAATACATGATCACATGTCTGCTCTTTCATTAAAGATTCCTGACTTTTTGATTGTCATTATACATTTTTACACACTGCATGGATTATGTCTTCTCCTTCAAAAACTTAACTGTTCCATGGGGGTGGTAAATAGGCTCATCTCTTTAATTAAAACATATTACCCCATGTGCTTTTATTTTACTGCATACTTTATTAAACGTTTATCAGAGGATGCTTAGGCGTTATACATCTAAATGTTCCAAAGCTTTCTGAATTCCTTTGATCATTGTCCATTTTTTTCCGACTAAAAGTTTGAAAAAGTGATGTTACTCTGTAACATTTACTGCTGTAAATTCAAGTTATGAATTAATACACTGGAGCAAGAAAGCTCAAGACTAGCCCAAAGCAAACCTGTGAGGACTTTCACTTTTCTCTTTAAAAAAGAAATTATTTGTTTCCAAGAGGAAGGGAGAGGGATAGAGAGATGGAAATATCAATGATGAGAGAGAATCATTGATCGGCTGCCTCCTGCATGCCTCACACTGGGGATTCAGCCTGCAACCAGGACATTTGTCCTGACAGGGAATCGAACCGTGACCTCCTGGTTCAGAGGTTAACACTCAACCACTGAGCCACACTGACTGGGCTTTTATTTCTCCTTTTAATGCTTGTGTGTGGGCTTCTCCCTTTCTTGCCCTTTCCCAGTTCATATTAACCCCATGAGCACTCTTCTAGCCACTCTTTCCCTAATCCACATGTTTCCACTCTCTTATGCTTTTCTTTGTAAGCAACATTTGGAAATAAGAGAGACCTTTTCCATGATCTTTAGCTTATGAATACCACTCCTGGGATTCTAGTCCAAAGAAACAAATCAAGGGAAGCAAAATAGTATAATCACAAAGAAAGCCAAAGTATTTACAATGATAAACTGGAATAACCTCAACAAGGTGGAATCATATGTGGAAATTCAGGGCTTTGAAGTAACTTGGAAAGCTGTTTGTGATGTAATGCTAAAGGAAATGAAAAATTATAAATAATATCATTACAAAGTTCAATATCACCTAACACTTGATTCTCACGATTTAAGACAAGTAATATTTTCTCACCAGCTTACTTATAAATACAGTCAGTCATTATTGCTCATTCATTTGACGATTACCACTTTTAATTTTTTTCTATTCAATAATAACCCTTGAAATTATTTTAAGCTATAGTAGACTCATTGAGAATTTAATGTCTGCTACTTTTCTAATCTGATTAGGTTATAATGAACATATTTGCAATGGAAATTACTCTTAATTTTAAGGGTTTAAAAACGTTGCATCTTAATTTGCTGGTAGAATCTTGAGATTGTTTTCTGAATAAGTGTAGTCACCCTTGTCTTGACCCATTTTACTGCTTATATTATATCATTTACTCCTGAAAATTACATGTTATTTAATATAAACAGACCTACTGCTCTAGGGAGCTGCTTCTTTTGACTCTAGTTTTGCTTGAGGCACAGGGAACAAAATAATTCTAGAGCCTTCCTTCAGTTGAGCTACTGATATCTATTTGACAGGTGTGGGAATTGGAGAATTGGTTATACTAGATCCAAACTAAGAAATTGGAAACTCTGGCTGAAACCGGTTTGGCTAAGTGGATAGAGCATCGGTCTGTGGACTGAAAGGTCCCAGGTTCCATTCAGGTCAAGGGCATGTACCTTGGTTGCGGGCACATCCCCAGTAGGGAGTGTGCAGAAGGCGGCTGATCGATGTTTCTCTCTCATCGATGTTTCTAACTCTCTATCCCTCTTCCTTCCTGTCTGTGAAAAATCAATAAAATATATTTTTAAAAAAATTGGAAACTGGCCCATCATGTCAGCAGAAATGTTTACCATGAATCTAAACAGTCAGAATGTAAAGCTAGAAGTTCTAAATCACAGAGTGCTGAATACTTTGTTGATTATTTCTTTGAGTAATTCGTCTTTTTTTAAACCCCCAAAACAAATCAGTACTTTATAAAACTGTATCAAAGAAAAAGACCACTATTAAGTATATTCTAAAAAAATAAATAAATAAAGGATCTGGTATCATCCCTGAATTAGTTCTTCATCATAAATATAAGAAGACACCAAGGAGAATAGTCTCAATCAGATGTTAATATATCTTTTGCATAAAGAATCACAGAAGACCTAGAATTTTACTGCATTAGAGGAAGACATACATTGATTTGTCTATGGACATTCAAAATTTCATTACAACCAAGAGAAAACTGAGTTTTCTATTGCTCTCAATACTGCTGCCAGTGAATTAAGTTTATGAAATTGATGATAAAGATCTTTCCTGCAGTTTTAACCTCTTTATTAATAAAAAACTAAAAGCATGACCATGAGTACTGAATCAACACATTACATATTAGATTTTTTTTCTAGGCACTTAAAAGCTGAAAAGATAGATGATCTCATGTGAAACCTGGAAGTACCTATTGAATAAAGTTATAGAATTTGGTATATGGCTTTCATTGTTCTTTTAAGCAATCACTCATTGAATGGCTGTTATTCCTTTAAAGAAAATGTATTCTTTCCCTTTGTAGAACTTGTTGTTCTCTGCTCCTTCTTCTTTTGGTATTAAAATAAAAACAAATCAACTGTTTCCATATTATGTTCTTTATCAGATAAACCAATATTTACAGACTTATCCTTCAGGTCTTTTATTTCCTATCACCTTGTGATCCTGTCTTTTTCTAAAAATATAAGATTTTATTTCTTGAAATTTTATATGTGAGAACTATTATAGACTTAGGGTAAGGTAGGGTTCAACCCAAGAGCATTCGCACTTACTTTTGGATGACTTAGGAAGCAAGAAGCACCTGGACCACCTTAAATGTTTGCATCCCCCACGTGTGGTGAATCCAGGCATGAGCTCTCCATGACAGTTGACTTCTCTTCCTAATACACCAAGGGTCTAGCAAACACTTATTTTTTTCCAGATCCCTTCAGTGCAGTGGATCAATATCTTATTCAACTTCACATAATATTTGCAGTCCTTGGAGTTTAATATTATTTTTCACTGATTTTCCTTACAGTTTCACAAATTTTAGTTGCATGTATACAGTAACCCAGGTGTCTATAACTCGTGAAATCCAAACTTCTTGTTAACCCAAGTTAGCAAAGGTTCTCAAGGCGGAAGCTTACTTCACCGCCTCACTTGTTTCCATGACTTGCTTTTCATCACTTAGATTTTTTTAACTCCTTCCCACTCTATTTTAGTTTTTTTATTTTGTTTTGTTTTGTTTTTTAGGGGTGGGTTAATGAAACATGATTTCTATTTCTAGAATAGAAGCGTGGTTTAATTCTTGATTTCTTTAACTATAAGTATTTTTATGTTCAGTGAACTCAGTCTTTTACCTGACTATATTGGTATCATCTAATTCCATTCACCTGAAAATTTCAATTTCAATATATCATTCTCTTAATGCAAACTTTCTGTCCTCCCATTTCCATTTCAAGGATACTTATTATCTGTCAATTTCTCTTTTCCCATGCAATTTATCAAATCTTTTTCCTATTTCCTATTTCCTACCTAATCTTTTTCCTCCCTGGTTGAGCTGGACCTATATTGAATCACTCGAACATTCTCTGATCAATGTCTTCTCCATGAACTCCTTCCCACGTTGCTTGCTCTCCAGACCTCAATCTCTGAACCAGTCCTACTCTCCATCTACTCTGCTTCTACACTCAGACTGAAGGAAATGGCAGGACAACACACAGAGATAGCGCAAAAGGAGAATTATTGTTTCCAATCAAAGGCTCAAATTAAGTGACTTCCCAACTTTTTTCACAGAACCCTCAACAGTGAACAATATCTACACTGCCTTTCTCAAGCCATCAATTCTTCCTTTGTCCTTTTTTTCTCAGAGACAATGGTTATCTTATATTTTTCAGGGAAATGTCCTTAACTTCCAGCTCTTCCCACTGAACATAATGAAAGTCACAGCCATCATTCTCAGCAGGAGGAGTGTCCTTCCTGTTCATAGTCAAGTCTATCTGTGTGTTGGTCACCTTGCCTCCCATTTCCTTAGAGGTGTTTCTGTATTATCCAATCAATTGCTAACATGTTCTCTCTATACCTGACCTGATTCTACATATTTTTTTTCAATATTCCACCCCCTTAAATATGCCTCTTGCCTCCACATTCCCCTTATACATAAGTATATTTTATATTATTTTCCTCTTCCCTCCCCTGAGCAAAGCAACATCAGTTCCTCACTTCTCCTCCCTCTCTGCTCCCCTTTTCAACCTGGCATTCTTCAAGTCCTCACCCTGAGATGCCTTCTAATCATTTCACAAATGACAAACTAATTTTCAAATCCAAAAATCCTTTTCAATCAATACTGTTTATGTTTTAAAAATTGGCATTCATTCCTCTTGGTTTCATAGTATCTTTCTTCCTCTGAAAACTTTCCCTTAGTTCAATTGATTGGCTTCTGTTTTACTACTCACTGCTTAAATTTTGGTTTTCTGTGAGGGGTTTCATCTTATACTCTTTTATTTTAATTCTATATACTCTCTGTGATTAATGTCAACAACTCCTATATTGTACACTGGCATTTATTAAACCAATGACTCAGAAATGTAATTCTTTGATCTAGAGTTTTCTGTAAAGATTCATATTCATATATGTAATGTCCTACTGGGTATTTCCACCTGGACATCTTGTGTTCACTTTATTTTATTTTATTTTATTTTATTTTATTTTATTTTATTATTCATTTCAGAGAGGAAGGGAGAAAGAAAGAGAGATAGAAACATCAATGATGAGAAAGAATCATTGATCAGCTGCCTCCTGCACACCCCCTACTGGGAATCAAGCCCACAGGCAAAGCATGTGCTCTTGACCGAATGGGACCTAGGACCCCTCAGTCCATAGGCCAAAACTCTATCCACTGAGCCAAACCGGCCAGGGCCCTGTTCACTTTTAACCCAACTAATACCCTAAGTACCCAGAAAAAAAGAAGAATAGATGCATTACTGTGAGTGGATCAAAACGTTGAATGTTTGGGATTCTAGGCTGAGTTTCACTCTGATGTCCTTATTTTTTTAAGGTGAAACCATTCAAGGTGACTCAGCCTATGTACCACAGAGATATCATCTAGGGAAATATATTCCTCATTCTCTGTACTCTTAAAAGTGCTATCAGTGAGCTCAGATAAGAAACATTGCCATTAATTGCTAAGAATTGGATACTAAGCAGACCTCTCAACAAAGAGTTGGATGATGATCAACCTTTTCATGACACTATTGCCAGCAGGTCACTAAAATCATGTCTAGATTTACTCTCTCTCCTTGTTACAGTTTAATTGCAAAGGTGTATTATTTGTTAAGTAATGTGTCATAAAAACAAGTCCCACAGAATCCTCCAAAAAATCTTTAAAATTAAAATTTTTCTCTAATATTAGATTCACTTTAAAAACAAATATCCGTGCCCTCACTGGTTTGGCTCAATAGATAGAGCATCGACCTGTGGACTAAAGGGTCCCAGGTTCAATTCCAGCTAAAGGCCCATGCCTAAGTTGTGGGCTCTATCCCTAGTAGGGGGCATCCAGGCTCGATCCCCAGTAGGGGGCATTCTCTCTCATCATTGATGTTTCTATCTCTCCCTTTCCCTTCCTCTCTAAAAATCAACAAAATATATTTTAAACATTAAAAAATAATAAAAACAAATATCCATATTTGACTCTTGTTTTCAAGATAAACTAGACAATGATTTTTTAAATGGATTCCCAAATAAAATAAATATGCTCTCCAACATAAATAAAAGTGATACAGTATTTTAAAAAAGTTAGTATTTTTGTGAAAATTTTCCTATATCCAAGATTTCCGGAGAGAATAATAAAAATGTATCAGAGCGAGCAGCAATATTTAAAATGGTGACATACTTAGAATAAGAAGATTCTGATTGAATGAAGTTCAGAAAGTATGCTAAATATGCACACATTAAATACATAATGAAGGTGGTATTTCAATTCAGTAGGTGGAATACTTAATAAACGTGGAGGAACAACTACATTTTGATCTCTACCTGCAAGAATAATTTGGCTACAGAGACCAACAGTGGCTTCTTTATCAATATTAGTACCAATAGTAAAGAATTATTGACCCGCTCTCTTATCATATCTCCACTTTAGAAGAGAGGAGAAGAGCTGTGAGTCAATAAGCCCTATATTGACTAACTCTATTTTTGCACTAGGGTAAATAGAGCCCTTGAAGCTGGAAGGGCTTCTAACTCAATAGACACGAGTCCAGGTTTTAGAAGTGAAAACAGAAGTCTGTGCGTGGCATTTGCTGATGCTAAAAGTGATAATTAAATACAAACACAATTTCCCCTTGGAGAAGGAGAGTTTGCAGCTAAGATGGGCGCCCTGTTTTTAGAATTTTCTTCTGAACTCTAGGCAAGCCTCCATGATGCGCTGTCTTCTCCAAAATCAGATGTATCTCTGAATTTAAGATAAACCTGAGATTGCAAAGGATCGGTCCCCACAATATCAGAAATCATGGAAAAAAACTGAACACTTAGAGGGAAGAAAGGTATTTGAAGAGATTTGCGAAGCCTTTACTATAATGCTGTTTACTTATTCATTTGTATTCCTGATCATAATTTTTTTTGAAAAAGAAATCAATCTTACTTCCTCTTTATCTTTCTCATCCATTCCATTCCATCCAGATTGACTGTAACAAACAAATCAGGAAACCTAGCATCTACCTCTTTTTTGCACTGTCTTTCCATCTTATATCTTCCATTTCTGCAACCATCCAGCAACTCTACAAAGCTCACATTAAACCACAGTCTTTCATGAAGGGATTCTTCTCTCAGCTGGTATAATCTTTGTTTAATATGCCACTCATTTAACACATCTATCCCTCTGTCCTATTAATCATCTGCTGAAGTCTCCTCAGCTTTTCGCTAAGTCTCCCCCAGGTAAGAATCATCACTTCCCCTTCTGTGTATCTAGAAGCTAGTATTCTACTAATGAAAGGAGTGATTTGGAGGAACGTTAAAATACTGTCCAAGCAAACAAACAAAAGACAATATTTGTGGGATATTTTAGTAGAGTACCTTTACAAATACAAGTTGTGAAGTTTTCACAACTTAGGGTGTGATGTGAAAGACTACTAAAAAGTAAAAGATCAACTGAGGTTTACTAAATGAACTGTACTACTTGCCAATCATTTGCAGTTTCAAATTTATTCTTGAGTATCCCTTGTACCTCCAGTGAAAACTCCAGAACATTCCTATGGGCTCTTGTTGAAAAACTACTTTGTTGACTTTCTTACCAAAAATCACCTTTAAATAAGGAGGCGTCCTTTTGCTTCATTCTTTCTGGGAAACAAACAGAGCTGTTTGTGATCGCAGGTGTGTTCGGCTGGCCTTTCCTCGGGCTTGGATTTCCCCTTTCTGATTCCAGTGCTATTCATCAAAACCTTCCCGCTGGGTGGGCCCTCTACTCCTCTTTGGTAAGCAAAATGGATGCTAGACTCCTACGATTGTGTACACACCCTTCAACACATGTCAGGGGCATGGGTTTGTAAAGAGGCTTTGAATTTCACAATTTCAAGGGGCACTTCTAATCTCTGAGGCAATTGAAATTCTCTCTCTGTGTTGTTCTTCCCTTAGACGATTCTAAACCATTACTATCTACTTGCTTTTCAGACTCAGAGCTCCTGAAGGTTTCCCCTGTCTCTTTGAAAGGAGGCAGATGGGTCTATTGTTGCAACCGGCCTCCACACAGCATGATGGGGATGGTCATTTTTCCTCCTGGAAGGCTTGCATTGTCATTGGATGATTGGGGATGGGGTATTTCTCCTTGGAACTTCCAGGAGCCAGCAAATGCAATTAAACGGTTCAGATGAAGCCAGCCACAGAGCTCTGGGCGAAGACATTTCAAACATCATTTAATTCTATCGAGAAACAAACATTCAGAGGGTAAGTTAGGGTTTTAATCAGACAGACATGCAGCTATGGAAAAAAAAAAACTTCACATTCCCTTGCACCTCGCATCCTCATGTCTGTCTCTGTCTTTGCTTCCGTTATTTCTCTACCACTACCCTGAAAATCACTGAGTGCCATGGGGTTCTGTCCTGATCCCTCTTCTCCTCCTTCTGCACTTTCTCCTTAAGCTATACTACCCAGTCCTGAGGTTCCCTCTACTGTACTCAAGTTGATCTGATGTATCTCCTACTTAGGGGCCTCTGGGTGAGGGCTAAGGCTGGTGTCCTTAACCCTACTGAAAACCCAGCCCCCACAGAAATATTATTTATTTATTTACCTCCCAATGTATATGTCCCACCATCTATTGTCTACTTGATGACTTCTAGCTCCTTAAATTCAATATGAGTAAGTCTACCCTCTTCACCTAGCCTCACCAAGAATTAATTAGTCCTCCTTCTGTATTCCCTATTCTAGTGGAGGCTACCACCACCCACCCAGTTCAAGCTAAAAATCTGAGAAACCACCTGGACTTCTTTTTTTAATATATTTTATTGATTTTTCACAGAGAGGAAGGGAGAGGGATAGAGAGTTAGAAACATCCATGAGAGAGAGACATCGATCAGCTGCCTCCTGCACACCTCACACTGGGGATGTGCCCGCAACCAAGGTACATGACCTTGACTGGAATTGAACCTGGGGCCTTTCAGCCCGCAGACAGACGCTCTATCCACTAAGCCAAACCGGTTTCAGCCCACCTGAACTTCTTGCTCACATTTTTCAGATCTAAGCACACCCTCTTATCCTCTGACCTATTCAGCCAGCATTACATTGTCACCTGCACCTCCTCCTAACTTGTTGCTTTGATGGGGGTGGCTGGAAAAACCCACTCAGGGCCTACAGTAAAGCATCTTTCATTGGTACATACTCATTACGACCAAATAAAATTGCCTTGGAATTTTCTTTTCTTGTTTTACAAGGTTATTGACTAAGGTATTCAAATCCTACAACCATCAGCTATAAAAGTGGCTAATGCAGTGTGACTGCAATAGTGCCATTTGAATTCAGGCACTGAGACCATGGCTTTGAAATACAGGTAAGTGTGTGATTGACATGTGAGGCTTGAGCTTTAGAAGGCTGGAGAGTTGTTTTTGCCTAGGATGCTCCAGACCCTGAGCATCTGGCCAATCCAACTACTGGATGTCCAATTACCTTCAAATCAATTAACATCCGAGCTCCTGTATACCTTGACACCTGAAAAAGACTGAGAAATCTATCCTCTTTTCCTTTCTCATCCGTTCCATCCAGACTGACTGTAACAAACAAATCAGGAAACCTAGCATCTACCTCTTTTATGCACTGTCTTTCCATCTTATATCTTCCATTTTTGCAACCATCCAGTAATTCTACAAAGCTCACATTAAACCACAGTCTTTCGTGAAGGGATTCTTCTCTCAGCTGGTATAATCCTTGTTTAATATGCCACTCATTAAACACATATATATCCCTCTGTCCTATTAATCATCTGCTGAAGTCTCCTCAGCTTTTCGCTAAGTCTCCCCCGGGTAAGAATCCTAACTTTCCCTTCTGTGTATCTAGAAGCTAGTATTCTACGAATGAAAGGAGTGATTTGGAGGAATGTTAAAATTACTGTCCAAGCAAACAAAAAAATATTTGTGGGACATTTTAGTAGAGTACATGTATAAATAGAAGTTGTGAAGTTTTCACAACTTAGAGTGGGATGTGAAAGACTACTAAAAAGTAAAAGATATGGAGCATGGATAACCCTCTAGGACACACACTAGACTGAGGCAGATTCCATTGGACCTTTAAAAATGTTCTTTTTTAAAAAATATATTTTATTGATTTTTTACAGAGAGGAAGGGAGAGAGATAGAAAGTCAGAAACATCGATGAGAGAGAGACATCGATCAGCCGCCTCCGGCACCCCCCACAGTGGGGATGTGCCCGCAAGCAAGGTACATGCCCCCGGGACCTTTCAGTCCCCAAGCCGACACTCTATCCACTGAGCCAAGCCGGTCTCGGCAAGAACGTTCTTTAGCAGATGAAGGACCAAGCTTTCTGAGGAACAGTGGGTATTAAGGGCATACACTCAACTCTGTCCAGTCACTGTACTTTCCCCTTGTCCCTTTCTTGACTTAGCTTGGAACTTAAACCCCTTTTTAACAAATGCATCTCCACTTTTGCTAATGGTTGTTTAGCACAATTTCAGTCTCCTTCGTCCACTTCCTATTTAAAATAGTTACTGAGCACCTGTTATGTGTCGGGCACTGTGTTGGCACATGTTATAACTGGGGATGTCTGAAATATAAGGTGTTGTATTAACAGTGTGCTCAGTTATATGCCAGGAGAAATGCAGAGCCCCAAAGCAAAGCATGTAGCCCAGACTGAATGGGAGAACGGCTGGAGACCTTTCTGGAAAAGTGTCCTGTAAGCTGAGACTGGAAGGAAAAGGATAAAGGAAATGGATGTGTGGAAAACCAGAGGCGAAGGAGAATGCGGGACTTCCTAGCAACTGAACATTGTTCTCATGGCTAGAGAAGAGATGATGGTGGGATGGGGTGGGGTCAGCAAGGACCTATTGATGAGAGCAGCATGGCCCAGGCTTGCAAGCCTATTGCTGGGTCAAGACTTTAGTTCAAGGGCAACGAGGAAACAGAAAGGTTTTACCAAAGGGTGATGTTATCAGAGCTGGGTTCTAGGAAGATCACTTTGGGGCGATTGGGAAGAAGAGATCAGAAGGAAGTTAATGAGACCAGGAGGAGAGGGCTAACCTAGTTTAGAAGAGAAAAATGGAGAAATGGAGATTGGCCTGCTTCAGGGACCCCTCAGTGTGTTATCCAGAGAACTTACAATCTCCCATTTGACATTGTCCCTTCAGAGGATAGAAACTCCCACGAATATACACATGCATGTCATTGTCAGACATGCATCTGTGCCTACACACAGATAAAGTCCAATATGAACTTAGAGCAGTGGTTCTCAACCTTCCTAAGGCCGCGACCCTTGCATACAGTTCCTCATGTGGTGGTGACCCCCAACCATGAAATTTTGCTACTGTTATGCATCGTGATGTAAATATCTGCATTTTCCGATGGTCTTAGGCGACCCCTGTGAAAGGGTCGTTCGACCCCCAAAGGGGTCGCAACCCACAGGTTGAGAACCGCTGACTTAGAGAAAGAGAAAGAGTCCCAATCCCAGCGCTGCTGCTCATGGGAAGTCATTTGGCTCATGTGGATATTGATTTGTTTTACTTTCTCCAAACAAAGTAACAGGACTATATTTTCGTACATTCTTTCTGGCTAAATGTCACGGTTGTATGAGTCAGCCTCCCAGACTGGGAATGAGTACAGACGCAGGATATCAGAAAAATATTTTTTTTTTAAATGGAGCTTATCCAATCGCCTCATCTCCTGTTTCCTAGACAGTGAGAGTTCTTTCCTGAGGACCAGGCGCCAGGAACCCGGGGAGGTGGAGGTGCCATTGCCTCAGATCTCCTTCCCCGGGGCCATTCTGTGCTCCCTGCAAAGTCTGGATCAGGTTTGATGTTGGCTTAGGCCAGCACATTGACCTTTCCTCCTCACATGTGTGAGCCATGGATCCAGCCTCTTTTCCTGGATGGACTTGAGTAACATCCTGTGTCTGCATGGGCTTCCAGCTTGTGTGTGAGCCACAATCTTCCAAAACCATTGGCTCACCGACCCGACAGAGTGCTCAAGGCTAGAATGACCTTCCTCCAAGTTTCTACAATGTGAGCTACTGTCCTTGTGCAACCACTAAACGTGGTCATTGCAGCCCAGAGACAGCCACAGACAATACATATGTGATAGGCATGTCCCTGTCCAATGAAACCTTATTTATGGACACTGAAATTTCACTTCCATATAATACTCCTGTCATAAAATATTGTTTGTCTTTTAATTGTTCTTATTCTTAAAAAATATGAATATCATTCTTAGTTTGAGGGATGTTGTTGCCAGAGGGCTGACCCATATGTGATTCATGGCCAGCGGTATGCAGCCCTCTGTCTAGACCTAACCCATATATATATATAGAAAGATCATAGAATTTATTCTAACAGGATGAATGAACAGCAGTTCTTATGAACATCACCTTCTAGGCAAGCCTAGAGCTAGAAAGTAAGTTTTGCTAATGATGTGGAGAAACTATGGAAGGATAAGTCAATGTTCTGAAAAACCATATTTAAACAGCAAACTCACATTTGCATTTTTTGGATTTAATGAGTTTTATAGTAAAGTATTTAGGATACATTTAACAATAGATATTTTATATTAATTTTCAGAAAGCATCTTAATTTATGTGGTTGAAGGATATCTATTTGCATCCATTTCCTTGAAAGAATGAAGAAATACAATTTTTAAATTAAATCTGTGGATTAAGACTGAACCTGCAGATGGTGCTATGATCCCTTCTTAAGAGTCAGTCTTTTTTTTTTTTTTTTTAGTGTAAGTTCTTAGGGAAATCTATGGTTCCTTTATTTCGTGTGTTTATTTGTTTTTATTCCAAAAAAAATTAAATGGAATTATTTCTCTTTATTTTTGTGTTTTATTATTAAAATGGGAAAAATTGTCCTCACCATGGGAAAAATCTGCAGTATTTCTCTTTGAAAAGTTATGTGCTTTCTTACATGAAATAATTTCACGTTCTTGTCTTTTTTCTTTTAGATATTGTTACTTATCACTCAGCATCAGTTTTTCTGTGACTCTCAATCAACTTACTTTGCTATTGATGTTGCTAAATAAAATTGCTTCACTGAGAACTGGGTAATAGAGAGCTCCGGATAAAAACTTCCATCAGAGAACCATTTCAACCTCTTGTTTGTAATAATCAGGTAAGCAAAACAACAAAGATGTCCCAGAATTAAGTCACAAAAACTCAGGCTGGAGGCAGAGTTGTCAGTGGTGAAAAGGTTCCAGACATTTTGGAATTCAATTCACTTAAATTTTCTCGTAAAGGTATTATAGAACATGATTAAGCCTAGAACAGTGGTTCTCAACCTTCCTAAGGTCGGGACCCTTGCATACAGTTTCTCATGTGGTGGTAACCCCCAACCATGAAATTTTGCTACTGTTATTCATCGTGATGTAAATATCTGCATTTTTCGATGATCTTAGGCGACCCCTGTGAAAGGGTCGTTCGACCCCCAAAGGGGTCGCGACTCACAGGTTGAGAACCGCTAGCCTAGAAGAATCTTCTTTTACCGGATCAGTCTGACTTTGAATTAAGCAAATAGATACTAAAATCTTAGAGTAGAAAAAGAAAGGGCCTTTGAAGTAGATCGCTCTTGAGGAAGTAAGAACAAAATTGTAAAATGTATATATATATGCATGCACTGAGAATTTCAACAAATAAAAGTAAGGATTGCATTCAGTTTTTGTCCATAAAATTGTTCATGTAGCTGTACTTTTACTTTGAACTCTGGATACTAAGAAAAGCCCACAAGTAGAAATTGTGTATCAAAGCATAGTACTCTATACAACTTTCCAACTAGTCCTTTGCATCCACCTTCAAGTGATTGAGTTGAAGATGCTCAAAAGCTGCTGTGGACAATTGCTGGTGAGGATGTGGAGAAAAAGGAACCCTCGTGCACTGCTGGTGGGAATGCAGACTGATGCAGCCACCGTGGAGAACAGTATGGTGTTTCCTCAAAAAATTAAAAATGGAGCTCCCATTTGACACAGTGATCCCACTCCTAGGAATATATCCCAAGAAAACAGAAACACCAATGCATCCCTTTATTCTTAGCAACACAATTCTCCATAGCTAAGATTTGGAAATCGCCTGAGTGCCCATCAGCAGATGAGTGGATTAAAAAAACTGTGATACATCTACACAGTGGAATTCTACACCGCGGTAAAAAAGAAGAAACTCTTACCATTTGTAATAGTATGAGTGGACTTGGAGCATTATGCTAAGCAAAATAAGCCAGTCGGAAAAAAGATAAATATCACATGATATTTATCACTCATTGGTGGAATATAATAAACAACATAAATTGATGAACAAAAATAGAACCAGAGACAGAGAAGCATTGAACGGAGTCTACAACCTATGAGGGAAGGGGTAGGGGCACGGCGGGGGTGGAGGGGTAAGGGGTAAAAGATCAACCGAAGGACTTGTATGCATGCATATGAGCGTAACCAATGGATACAGATAGTAGGGGGGTGACTGCTTGTTTTGGGGAGTGAGAGTGGCCAGGGAGAGGTCAATGGGGGAAAAAAGGAGACTCATGTAATTCTTTAAACAATAAAGGATTTTCTTTTAAAAGCTGGTGTGGGTGTGGGTGGTGTGGACGTGTGTTGGAGAATGGGGGTGAAACACGGTAATGCTACACAGTGCAAAGATTTATAAAAGGCTGCGTATGACTTTTGAAAGAGAAGAAAAGTTGAATGCCTGGGAGGTGAAAGTTCTGGTAACTTAGCTTCTAATCACTTGAGATTGTGTGTGAGAGAGGGCATTGGGAAGGATGACATTCTGTAGAAATGGCACACAGCAATGGTACTACCACCTTCTCCTGCACTGTGCCTGTTGCTCTAGCCTGGAGCCCTTCTGAAACTTCTACCCTGGGATTTATTACATTGAAGGAATTGTAATAAAATTATGGGAAATTGCCTCCCTATGTTTTTAAAATTAATATAGATTTCCACATGCTGGCTCATTTGTTAGAGCCTCAGCCCATGGATTGAAGACTACCAGGTTCAATTCAGGTCGGTCTACACCTCCCTTGTGGGCTCCATCCCTGGCCCAGTCTGGGCAAGTGCAGGAGGGAGCCAATCCATGTGTCTCTCACACATCAATTCTTCTTGCTCTCTGTCTCTTCCTTTCCCTTCCTCTCTCTCTCTAAAATAGAATCAATGAATATATATTTCAATATTTAAAAATATATGTATAGATCTCAAAATGATTACCTAAATCAGGATTTACATAAATAGCATAAAAGTAAAACTAGCTTTAGGAGAATTGAGCTTTGTAATAAAAGAGAATTATAAATGAGTAAGCATAACAAATGTGTTCATTGCTTTTCATTTTTTATTTTTTTAAATAATTCTTTATTGTTTAAAATATTATATATGTCCCTTTTTCCCCCCACTGACTGCCCCCACACCTAACCCCAAGCCCTCATCACCCCATGGTCTGGGTCCAAGGGCAAGGCTGATATGTCTACAAGTTTCCTGCTTTGTTACCTCTCACTCAGCTACCCTCCCCGCCTTCCCTTTGAGATTCCACACTCTGTCTCATGCTTCCATCTCTTTGGATCCACTCTGTTCACCAGTATATTTTGTTCCTTAGTTTCCACATCTGAGTGAAATGATGTGAGACTTGTCTTCCTCTGACTGACTTATTTCACTTAGCACGATATTCTCCAGGTCCCTCCATTCTGCCTCAAGAGGTAAGATATTCTTCTTTTTTACTGCTCCATAGCATTCCATGGTATAAATGTACCACAGATTTTTTTTTTTTATCCAATCATTGACTGATGGGCACTTGGGCTGTTTCCAGATCTTAGCTATTGCAAATTGTGCTGCTATGAACAGAGGGGTGGATACATTCTTTCTGAATGGCATTTCAGATTACTTAGGATAACAAACACGTTTGTTGCTTTTCGAATCTACTCGTGCCTATAAAATTTCTATTTTCTGAAGAAAACTCAATGGTTCTGACTATAGCATTAATCATTTGCTTCTATCTTTGTTGTTAATTGAAGAGCAAAATATTTCACATTAAACTTGATACCATTTTTATCTAAAGAACAGGACATTTCCTCTTGGTCTTTTGCATCATGAAGTCGCTCACTATAGATTTATATAAATCAGATATACTGCCAATTATGTAAGAACTCCCAGTCCTATTACCCCTGTGGGAGAGCAGCTGTGACCTCTTTCAGAGTTCTGTGATGCATCAGCCCTACATATAAGCCCTACAAAATCATGGGCATGGACTTCTGGTCAACGTAGAGTGAAAGCAGCTGCTGGGATTAACTCCTAACCCTTTGCCAGAACCAAGTTCTAGTTCAACTCTTAGGGCAAGAACTGGTGGAGCCAAAGAAAAGACTCCCACCTGGTAAGCCTAGAAATGCCTCATCTCCTCACCTATGTATGTGGTTTCCGAATTCTTTTGGTTGAAAGATGCTCTCCCTGCTTGCTCTTTGACTCAATACTGCTTTTTAAAATTACGCATCCAAGAAGGGTTATTTTTTGTTATTTGCTTATATATAAAATTTAGAATGAAGGGTTCAGTGGGCACATTTGTTTCTGAGGTTTTGAATTTGCTTTTTAGTGATAATTTTTCCATTACATGTCAGTTATATGAACTTAGGAAGTATGTATTATCCTCTTTAATTTAAATTTAAGTACCTCAATTTTTATATGCAGAAAAAGAAACACACTTGGTACTCCTAAGTTTCAATCTAAAAACTACTTAGAAATACAATGCATATGTAGAAAGATGTAACAAATACAAGCTTTGTGATTAACATATGTTTCATTTTATAGCAAAATTGTTCCACTGAAGATATGTGATTTAATGATTTAATTTTAGATATTAACTTTTACTCTGAATCAAGTTAAGTTGTTCAAATCCAGGCATGAAAGGAGTAAGGTTTCAATAATATTTAAAATTTAAAGCCAAGAAATTTACATACAAAAGAAATTTAGAAAAGAAATTACATACAAAAGAAATTCTATATAGATAGAAAGATAGATGATAGGTAGGTAGATAGATATGCATAGCTTTATACACACATTATTAAATAGATGGCATCCCAGTTTTATATTACTCAGATGCCAAAACTTAATGTAGAATAAACAATCAGTTTTTTTTATAACTATTTAAAAAGATACTAAACATGGATGTCACAACTCAGTTATCAGCAGATGGCCCCCAAGTTACTTCCAGGACTGTAAGTGTATGATGTTCAATATATACGAGGACCTACTATGTGCCTGGGGAGAGGAGGGACGCAGTTGAAAGGGATTCTAATTCAAGCACCTGTCGCAGAGAAATCCTCTTGATTTATAAAAAAATCATATTGCTGTTAAACTTTTCTTGTAAGATAAAAAGGATCTTCTAAACTCTGCAAGAACAGTGAGAAACATCTGCTACACACTCAGCATTGCTAGGAATCTTTCTGAGAATTAAGAAAACACTTATTTGTAAAGATATGTTTACCCCCCTTTTTATTGTAGTATTATTCACTGTAGTCAAGACAGGGAAACAATCTAAATGTCTTTTTTTATTTACTTTTTAATCCTCACTCAAGGATATGTTTCCATTGATTTTAGAGTGTATGGAAGAGAGAGAGAAAGACAGAGAGAAATATCGATGTGAGAAAAACACATCGATTGGTTGCCTCTTGCATACACCCTGACAAGGGCCCAGGCCAGGCAGAAGCCTGCAACTGAGGTACATGTCCTTGACCAGAATCAAACCTGGGACTCTTCAGTCTATGGGCTGATGCTCTTTCCACTCAGCCGTACTGCCAGGGGCCTTTATGTCTTTTGATGGATGGTTGGGTAAAGAAGGGGTTCCTATGGACAATGGAATACTACTCAGCCATATAAATGAGGAAATGTTGTCATTTTGGACAATATGGATGGGGCTTGACAGTTAAAGGCTAGGGAAAATGTCAGTCAGACATCTGGAGCCATATAAGTTCACTCATACAGGCTGTCCCCAAAATGTATACACACTTGAACAGCTGAGAGCTCAATTTTGAAAATGACATGAATTTGATTAAACACTGCCTTAATAAATTTTTGAAGTGTGTGTGTACATGATTTTGGGACACCCTGTGTGTGGCATCCAAAACAGAGCAACAAATGAGCAAACAAAACAAACAAAAACTCATAGAGGCCGACCATGGGATGCTGGTGACCAGAGGGGAAATGGAGCTGGAGGGAAGATGAGGAGGGTAAAGGGGGTTAAAAAGATACTGATGGAAGGAGACTAGTCTTTGAATGCCTAGCAAATCCTACATAATAAAATACAATCCTATATAATAAAATGCTAATGTGCAAATTGACCAAACAGCTGGTCGCTGTGATGCACACTGACCAGCAAGGGCAGACCCTCAATGCAGGAGCTGCACCCAGGAGGAGCTCCCACAGGGGGAGCACCGCTCAGCCAGAAGCCAGGCTCATGGCTGGCGGGCACAGCAGCAGTGGCTGGAGCCTCGCCCCCCTCCGCAGCAGCGCTAAGGATGTCCGACTGACTGCTTAGGCCCCCAAACTGTGAGAGGGCACAGGCCGGGTTAAGGGGCCTTTCCTCCCCACAAGTGCACGAGTTTGTGCACTGGGCCTCCAATACGCAGACAATGCATTATACAATTGCACAACTGAAACATATATAATCTTATGAACCAATGTCACCCCATTAAAAAAAAAAAAAAAGAATGGCCTGGCTGGTGAGGTCTGTGGTTGGAAAACTAATGTGACTCTTTCTCTTTGGAGGAGGAGAGATGGGAACCAAAAAGAATTTTCGGCTCCTTGTGCTCCTGGTCCTTCTCAGCGTGCTCGTCTCACAAATACTGGCCCGTCCTCCTATGGAATTAGAGGTGCTGAGGTAAGTTCCCTTTCAATGGAGACAGATGAACCTTCTGTCTTCATCTAAATGAGAATTTGCTCCCCTATAGGAACTGTCAGTCTGTTCTCTGTATTTATGTATCTGATTATATGCTGTATGTTCATTATTTTGTCCTTTAGACTTTGCATACAAGTGAAATCATATGGTATTTGTGTTTCTCTGTGATTTAAACACAAAATTTAATTTAAAACAGGAATTTAAGTCTTTGTTATTTTTGGAAAATTCAAGTTTTTAAGTTATGAATTTTTAATGAAATATTAGGTTGATAGTCTATGATTTCTTAGTCTAATATCCTTTTTTAAACATCAGATCAACATTAGTCCCTCATTCATCACTTATTGAAATTGTATTCACACATAAGATTAGAAACCATAAGGCCCCACCAAATTAATTAAATTTGAATACCATTCAAAAATGAGGTGATTCTTTGGACTTGATCAATGCAGAGAAATATATCACACCAAGGTGAATCTTTGAAGCTGCGTTTTGAGACTTACAGAAATAAAAGTACATGACGAATATTTCAGACAAATAATATTAAATATAAACAAATACTAAAGTGTTCCCAGTTTTCATAATGAATGTTATAATATTTTCAAAATTATATCCTTATTAATAAAACCTACATTGCGTCACACCCTCGCGCAACGCCCTTGCGCCAAGTCATCATAAGATGGCCACCACAAGATGGCTGCCACAAGATGGCTGGCAGGGGAGGGCAGTTGTGGGGAATCATGCTGGCAGGGTATGGCAATTGGGGCAAATAGGACAGCAGGGGAAGGCAGTTGAGGGTAACTGGATCAGCAGGGGAGGGCAGTTGGGGGTGAACAGGCTAGCAGGGGAAGGAAATTGGGGGAGACTAGGCTGCAGGGAAGGTTACTTGGGAGTAACCAGGCCAGCAGGGGAGGGAAGTTAGGGGCAACCGGGTTGGCAGGGGAGGGCAGTTGTGGGTGATTAGGCCTTCAGGGGAGGGTAATTGGGAGTGACCAGGCTGACAGGGAAGGGCAGTTGGGGGCCATAAGGCTGGCAGGGGAGGCATTTGGGAGTGACCAGGCCACCATAGGAGGGTAGTTGGGGAAGATTAGGATGGCAAGGGAAGACAGTTTTGGGCAATCAGGCCAGCAGGGGAGCAGTTGGGCATCAATCAGTTCAGCATGGGAGCAGTTAGGGGTGATCAGGCTGGCAGGTAGAAATAATTAGGGGCAATCAGGCAGGCAGGTAAGGGAGCAGTTAGGAGCCAGCAGTCCCAGATTGTGAGAGGGATGTCCAACTGTCCTCTATAGGATTGCACCTCAACCGGTAGTCAGACATCCCCTAAGGGGTCCCAGATTAGAGAGTGTGCAGGCCAGGCTGAGGAACACTCTCCCCCTGTATATTAATTTCATGCACCAGGTCTCTAGTTGTGTATAAAATCTTTCTTCCTATGAAATTTAACTTCTCAAAGAAAAGATATTACCAAGGAAGTATATATGGCTTAATGCTCTAACCAAATTGAACAAAGTAGTCTTATCTATCTATCTATCTATCTATCTATCTATCTATCTATGTATGACTAATATTCTATATCCCCTTGGGAGTTCAACTGGGAGACAGGGACATTGCTTGCTCTGACGTGTGTTGACCCCCATGGGGGTAGAGAACAAAAGAAGACACCAACCAGCAACCAACAGCTGGGGAAGGGAGACCCCAGTGGGAAGCCAGAAGGCAGGCCCCAGCTGGCAGCCATAAGACCCCAATCAATTCTGAACGCTGGCAAGGACTAGGTATCCTACCCCTGCACAATTTCGTAGATCAAACCTCTAGTTCATTGATAAAAGTTGTATGGTATCAATTACTGAGCTAAACAAAATTTTACTATTTATACTATCATAAACAATAGAAGCTATTGTCAATTATTTTACCCATCTTTTAAAAATGGGTGATATTTCCCAAGATTTTATGTGTCTTTTTAAAATGATTGTAAAAATATGTTATTTCCTGAGGGAAAAAAATCATATACTTGGTGACAGAAGACCATTTGAAGGGAAAAATTAACTTGATCAAGCTTTGGTCAGAGTAGATCCTGACTGCTTGCAAGTTGTATTAACCGAAAATGGCAAGTGAGTTCATTTTTAAGGAGTAGTGTTTGAGAAAATGTACTTTCGAAATTTATTTATTTTTTTATTTTTCTGTTTCCATGAAGTTTTTTCTCCAATGAAACACATTTCCATGTGCCATGGCTTCATCCAGCCTCATGTATGGCAGCTTGTGCCCCAGTCCATGACTTTCTTGCACAAGCTGTAACATGGAACAAGCCAAGAAGAACTTGCATTGTGTTGCACAACTATCAACATCAGAGATTGCACCAATTCTAGTACAACTTCCGCCTTTAGGATTCCAAGTTAGAAGTCTCATGTCTGTGTAAGGAAAGATGTCTAATGAGACATGCTATTCATTCACAGAGCAATGGGTCAAGAGCAGCATTGAAGGATATACACAGTTGCTCTCTACCGAAAACAAAGAATAGAAGCTTCCTCATAAGGACAGAAAACTTGCTTGTTGCACACTAAGGTCCTTTCTGGGCTAAGAGGTTTTGAATACAAATTAATTTGGAGAAGGAATAGCAAAAGGTGTAATAAAGTTTTTGCAAATATCAAGATAGCTTCTTTTCTGTAACTGATTCATTTATTTTTTTGCAATTTGATAACTCTTGATAATCTTTAATTCACTGGGACACACCAGGCCTCTGCATTAGGAAATGAAACTGTGTAGTCATAAAATGCTCACTGACTTCTCACACACTTATATCATCTTGGAAGCAAATATTTGGAAATCTACAATCAAATTGAAGTCAATATAGTAAACAGGAAATGAGCCGTAGTATAACATAAAGCATATTTTAACTTAAACCATTGTACTTATTTTTAACTTTGCTGCTCAAACCAAGCATTGGAGGATTCTGTATTTAAACAGCCAATAGCTGAATATAGAGGTGGCACCATTCATGTGGCAAAGCTTCTAAAGGAGCATTTATTTTTAAAGAATATTTTCTTCCTGTGGCAGAACACAACTGCAAATAATTCCATATATATATAAAACTAGAGGCACAGTGCATGAAATTCATGCACAGGGATTTGTGTCCCTCAGCCTACACCCTCTCCAATCTGGGACCCCTTAGGAAATGTCCCACTGCTGGCTCCCAACTGCTTGCCTGTCTGCCTTCCTGATTGTCCCTAATTGCTTCTGCCTGCCAGCCTGATCACCCCTAACCACTCCCCTGCCAGCCTGATTGATGCCTAACTGCCCCCCCCTGCCAGCCTGTTTTTTCCTAATTGCTCTGCCCTGCAGGCCTGGTCACTTCTAACTGCCCTCCCCTGCAGGTTTGGTCCCCCCAAACCCCACCCAATTGCTTTTCCCTGCAGTCCTAGGTCCGCAGGAATTGCCCTTCCCTACTGGCCTGGTCACCCTGAACTTCCCTCCTCTGCAGACCTGGTCACTCCTAACTGCCCTCCCCAGCAAGCTTGATCACCCCTAACTGCCCTCCCTTGTAGGCCTGATCCCTCCCAACTACTTTCCCCTGCTGGCCATCTTATGGTGGCCATCTTGTGTCCATATGGGGGCAGCCATCTTTGATCACATGGGGGCAATCATCTTGTGTGTTGGAGTGATGTTCAATTTGCATATTAATCTTTTATTAGATAGGATATATATAAAACAAAGCACTTGCTCAGTTAATAGAGTATGCCTTAAGCATCACAGAAAATGTCTAATATGTTGGATTATTCCCCTTTTAGATTTAGGGGTATATTTGTTTTATTATCATTGTGACAGGAAATGTGTGGAGTGTTGGAATTCCTTTTTATCTGACAGCAAGAAACATAGGAATATTGGCATATAAGTCATTTTTTTTTATAAAACCCTTTGTTTGCTTTCTCTCAATTTTCTTAGCAATGACATGTCAGAAGATCGGGGACCAAATAAACGCCATTCAGATGGAGTATTCACTAGCAATTATTCCAGATTTTTAACACTTCAGGCTCTGAAAGCTTTCTTGGATGCTCTTATTGGGGGCACAAGGTAAAGAAACTGATACCTTGTTTTATTCAGAAATTGTAAGTGACTTTCAAAATACAAACTACATATGGAGCCTTACCTCTCAACCTTACGATCTATACTCAGAAGCTGCAATTCTCATCCTTGGCTGCCACAAGACAAACCTAAAGGATTTTAAAAATATGGTAGTTGGGCCCAACCCAAAACCCAATATCAGGAAACTAGAGCCTCTATAGATATAGTTCTAGACCAGGGTATTTCACAAATCTCCCCAGTTGGCTCTATTGTGTCTCCATGGGTAAAAAAAGATAACAATACAGGCATCTACTCGGGATCTAGAAGAAAGTTTTATCAAAAGAACTGGGTTTTAACCATGGAAAGCCCAGTCAACTAGTAATTTAGTATCACCCAGAACTCCAAGTATGAGCATTTCACCTCCCTTATTTTACCAGTTATCTCTAAGTGATTTTGCCTTCTGAGATTCAGTAAGGCCCGCATCTGTCTGGGATGTGTAAACATTGGAGCACAATAAACAGAAAGTGGGTGCTCTCTCTTTTTATTGTGATTATTATTGTGTAGATGGTGAGTGTTAGGGACAATTCTGATTGGGTGAGTGAAAACAGGCAAAATGACTCTCTGCTGACTAGATTATAATTCCCTAAGGAAAAGTGAAGCTCCTTTAAGGTTAAAAAACAAATAATGGTTAATAACTAACGTCAGACAATAGCATAGGTTACACATCCTCATTCTTTTAGATCAGTGGTTTCCAACCTTTCTAATGCTGTGCCCCTTTAATACAGTTCCTCATGTTGTGGTGACCCCCAACCATGAAATTATTTTTGTTGCCACTTCATAACTGTAAGTTTGCTACTGTGATGAATCATAATGTAAATATCTGTGTTTTCCCATGGTCTTAGTGACCTTGCTAACAGTTTTCAACCTGTGGGTCGCGACCCACGAGTTGAGAACCACTGCTGTAGAGCCTAAGACCATCAGAAAACACAGATCTTTACATAATGATTCATCACAGTAGAAATATTCCAGTTAAGAAATAGCAATGAAAATAATTTTATGGTCGCGGGTCACCACAACATGAGGAACTGAATTAAAGGGTCACGCCATTAGAAAGGTTGAGAACCACTGCTTTATAATGTTTTCTCATCTGAGAGCCTTCACAAGCTCCATTTTCTCTTCCCGGTCTGTAGAAAGGAAAAACCTAAAGAAGAAGAAAGTTGATTCAAAGAAACTCTTTGGAACCAAGCCGATGACAAGTTCTCAGTGGTGAGTATATCTGCGCATGCTTGTCATATTCCCACAGCCATCACCCAGCTAGTTCAGTAGGTCAGAGTCGCTGGGTAAGAAATAGCTTAGATCTGGTCACAGTGAGCCCTCATGTAAGAATGACACTCTGACATGTAGTGAACCGTGGACCAGTGAATAGCTTCGAATGGTTCTTGCTGCATTCTGATTACATGAGGGAGGACAACCACAATGAGTAAACAGCTTTTGATCCTCTCGTTCACTCGGACATACTCCTACCCTCTGTCCGGGTATCAAATGGACGAGAGGGATCCACACCACATAATGAGAACTGGCTCTCCTATTGAGGTCAAGCCAGGCTGCTCGTGTTCCTTTAAGAATTCAGCTGATGATCTACTGCTAGCATCTTATTAAGTACGAGAGGGCCGATGCATGGGATCTGTGCAAGGGGCTCAGCCCTGGCAGTTGGAGTGGCTTGCCTCGGCCCTGGCAGTGAGGGCTTCATCCAGAAGGGCATCTGGAAGGTTGTTGGCTTTCCAGTCTAATTAGCATGTTATGCTTTTATTATTCTAGATAAGTACAGGGAAATGGCACCAAATTATAACAAGGCGTGTTATTGTGAAAATGCCAAGGCACTCGGGGTTGAATTGTCTTCCTTGAAACAGAGCAACTTCAGACAGCAGAAAGGAAGTTCAGCCTCTTTGACCTACAAAGTGTGTAGGTACCATGATGGCCATCATAGTCAATGGGAAAGATTTTTTGAATAGAAAAAAACACAAATAGTTTATTCTCTTTGCTTAGTGATAAACTTGTTACCATAATTGCTGTGATGTGTACACATCATCTTTCTCTCCCAAGGACATCCATGTTACATCACTCATAAAATACATTTGTGATACTTGGGTTAGTCAAATTGTATGTGGTCACTATATCAAAAATTATCAAATTTGTATCAAGGGAAATATATTTGGTTTTGTGGTCTATATGGTTTCTGCGAGAAATACTCCAATGTGCTATTGTAATATGAAAGCAGCCAAAAATAACATGCAAAAGGAATGAGAGTGGCTGTGTTAAAATAAAAACTTTATTTATAAGACACTAAGGTAGGGTAGACTACAACCCTGAAGGGGTCAAGGAGATTAAAGGAGACCCAAGCTCAGAATGAGTGTAATTCATCGTTTAACTTTAGTCCTGATTGTCATGACCAGGACTAAAGTTAAACAATGAATTAAGAGTCCTCAGTAGTTGGCAGGGAGTCTTTGAAGACATCTGCACAATTGGTGAATTAAGTTCACTGATTTCCCTTCACTTCTAAGAAACATGTATGGTCAGGGGTGTGGCAATGCACATTCCTGGTCATAAATGGATAGTTCAGAGCAATGTATTGCTTGTTCAAAAAAAAATGTTAATCTATGTAGCTTTTTTGTCAAACTGTTTATAATAAGACGGCCTCTCCATTATTGCATAGCAGAAGAGATGCTAAAACATGTAAGCGGACTAATCACAGCGTCTTTGGTAAATTGTAAGATTATTTATGAGATTATTCTTATTTTGACATGTAGTTTTGAACAAATTCTTTTTCACAAGAAATCTTGTGGTTCCGGCATTTGTGAAATTGCAAATGGGGAATTAGTGACTGGTCACAGGGCCCCATCCATCCCAGGGCCTTTTTGCCCATCGGGCCTTTGGAAGATGGGCTCCTGATTTCCCACCACATGCTCTCCTGTCACAGGCTGTGGACAAGGTGCTAGGACAAATAGATGTTTATCAATGGAGTGGATAAGGGGATGAAATTAACATGCTGTCAATGACAATATTTATATGCTTACATACCAATTCTTTCTTTTTCAGAATTATAGAAGAAACATGATTAGATGAAGTAATTGTAGTTTGATTTCTATGCAAGTAAATTGATTTCTATTCAAATAAAATAAAAGCATATAAAATGTTGTGTTGTACATGTTATAATTTATTTAATTCTAATATATAACCATTAGAATCCTTCAGTTTGTCTTTAACGAAGGAAAATCTTGGAATTCATATGCTGTGTGCAATTTCTGTCAAAACATATTTAATGATAAAAGTTCTAGGCTAATTCCAAGTATATGAGGATTTTTGGAAGTGTAGACACTGAGAAAAGTTGATCTGTTTCTTTATAGAGCTTCCTTAATTACTCAGATAGTACAGCTGATAATGAGGGTGTACAAATTTAACTGTTCGGCAGATAGAATACTGTGCCAAATTAATCTCAAAATGTCTCAGATATTCCTGGCTGATGTTTCTCAGTGATTAGAATAATGGCCCATGCACTGAAGGGTCTCTGGTTCAATTCCAGGTCAAGGGCAGGTTTCTAGGTTACAGGTTCAATTCCAGGCCCCAGGAAGGGGCTGGTAGGGGAGATAACCAATCTCTCTCTTTCTTTCTCTCTCTCTCTCTTCTCTTCTACATTCCTCAGTACTTCCTATTTCTCTAAAAAATCAATGGAAAAAATGTGGTGTATATTTTGATTATTTTTATTTCAATCTATGGGTTTTATATTCTTAACTAAAACATAAAGAAATGATAGTGAAAATGGGAATCAGAAAGACCCAAAACATTACTGAGGAATCAATATCATCACAGTACAAAGCCTCTTCACTTTGAATTACTATAGTTAGAGCACATGGCTGTGTAAGAAGACTAATCTAGATTGACCAGTAATTTTTAGTCATCACTAGTCATCACCAGTAATCACCAGTTCCACTAATCTAGAAGTACAAGTTGAAGTGAATTGGACTAATTTCATCTTTTGTTCATATCTGATATCCCAAATTACTAAATATTTGATGAATGACTTTTCTATGCAAAGCATTGCTATGAAAACAGAAAAAAAATCCTATTGTTATGTACACATAAGGAGTTTCTAAAATCAAATGGTAGCAGGATAAACAGTGCAATTTGAAAGTAAATCTAAAGAATATTAATGTTATTTTATTAAGAAATATTTTCCATTTATTTTGTATTCTTTCCAGGAATATTTATTGAATGACTGATGTGCAGTGTAGAAATCTGAGTGTTTGGGCAGAGGGCACAGCTAGTTCCAGTGAGACAACAGTCTTGGTGCATCTGGACATCAAGGAAGCCAGTGTGGCCTAGCAGTGTGCACTGCAGGAGGGCAGAGGTGAGGATGAGCTCAGAGAGGTTACCATGTTCTGGATCTTGAGGGTCTCATAGACCCCTCGGAGGACTTGAGGACTGAGAGTAGAAGGTGATGCAGAGTTTGGGACAATGGTGTTATAACTTGATTAGGATAGGATCATTCTGGGTGCTAGAGTGCATATAGAGGGAAGGGCATAAAGGGAGGAAGCAGGGAGACAAAGAAGAAGGCCTCTGCTGAAAACCTGGTGAGAGATGGTGGTGGCTGCCAGAGCACAGACTAACGTGGTGAGAAATGGAATGTGAATACGTCAAAGGTCTGGCTGATGGATTAAAGATATGAACAAAAAAAGTTCAGCAGGCTTCCAAGGTAGATCAGCTGAGCAAGGTGAAGGGAGTCATTGCAGAGAAGTGAGAGGGGAAAGACGGGAGGAAGGAGGTTCCAGAGCGCAGTGAGGTCAGATCTGGACATTTTCCAGCTGATGTTGGATGGAGGCGCAGATGGATGTGGGATTTCTGAGGTGATGCTGGCTGGAGGTAAGCAGTTGGTAGACTTCAGTATGTATATAAATGAGATTTAAAGGCACAAGTCATGGAGATTTACCATGGTGACAGGTGGGAATGTAGGGAGCGAGAAAGTGTGAGAGAGTGAGGGAGCGATAAAGGAGTGCGTGGACGTGTGTGGTGTGTGTGTGTATGAGTGTGTGTGTATGTGTGTGTGGGGAGGGGTGGGGGGTGCTAGGGACAGTTAGTTTCTGCAGGTCTTCCAATGGGGCTGCCAAACCGGGCAGTCTTAGACACTCGAGCCCCGCTCCCAACGCAGACCCTCCATGCTGGCCAGCACAGGCACAGAGACCATGACATCTTGAGAAACAGAGCTGCTTGAGACCAGGATCCTGGCCTCAGCACCACCCGATCTGCTCTCAGATGCAAACCAGGACCCTGCCGCCACAGAGGTCAGAGGAAACCTGCAACCACAGCTGCATCCCAACAGACACCTGGTTGCAGATGGATGTGAGTCACAGAGCTTCTCCCCGTCTCCACAGATTCCCTGGCAGCGCCATAGTAACTGACAGACCCGCCCCTCACAGGGGCTGCAGCTCCGTTACAGGAATTTCAGCCGGGGAGCATGCAGACACTGGGAACCTGTCCTCCACAACTCAATCAGGCAAGCAAACCCGAAGCCACGCAGGGCGACAGTGCCACCTGACTCTGATTCTGGCAAGTGCACACGGAAGTCTGTTTTACACAGTGCAGGGTGGATCTCCTGCTGTCACAGTGCTACTGGGAAACCCAGTCCCCCAATCTGACCAGGACTCCGATTCTCCAGGCGAAGGCAGCACTAAGCACCAGCGATTTGGCTCTATTTCTTACCACCTGTGCCTGGAATCCCTGACTCCCAGTGCATTCACACTAGGAGCCAGTGACTCCAATTCTTGGTCCATCTTCACACAGGGACCCTGATTTTCAGTGTGAGGCCGCACAAAGCAAAGAGACTCTAATACTCACTTCTTGGTACAGGCACAGGGGAACTCTGACTCCTGGAATGCGCTAGGGAGCTTTCATTTTTGGAACATGCCAGTAGGGTCTCTGTTTCAGTGTGGTGCAGGCAAGGTCCCTGATTCCAGGTGCCCACACAAGGCCACACTGAGTGCTGGTAACACTGACTCTGAGCAAGCCTGGTTTCCACCAATCCATGGCAGCCACACATCTTACTAACAGAGCTCTTCAGTGACACTCAGGTGGTGCAAAGCTCCCACTGCTATGGCCCATGCCCACACGACTTGACATTTGAACCTTCTGGTGATAGCCCTAATGGGGAGATGACACAATTCCCAGAGGAAAGAAAATGAGGAGTCACCAAGAAAGGAAATTAGTGAAACTGAAGCATGCAACATGACAGAAAAAGAATTCAGAGTACTGGTTGTACAATTCATACACCGGATGGATAAGAATATCAACAACTTACACAAGAATCAGGAAGAAATGAAAAGTGATATAGCTACAATCAAAAACACCATGGAAGGTTTCAACAACAGACTAGAAGAAGCAGAGGATCAAATTAGTGTGTTAGAAGATAAGGTAGAGAAACAAGCTCAATCTGAACAGTAACTGGAGAAAAAATTAAAAAACAGGAGGAGAGCCTAAGGGAGCTTTGGGAAAACATGAAACAAGTAACATATGCCTATTAGGGCTGCCAGAAGGACAAGAAGAGCAGAAAGGATTAGAAAATCTATTTGAAAAAATAATGAAAGAAAATTTCCTGGATATAGGGAAGAAAAAAAAATTACACAAGTTCATAGAATCCCAAGCCAGATGATTCCCAAAACACCCACACCAAGACATGTCATAATTACAATGGCAAATGTTAACAACAAAGAGAGAATCTTAAAGGCTGCAAGAGAAAGACAGAGAATTACCTATAAAAGATCCCCCATCAGATTATCAAATTATTTATATCAACAAAAACACATCAAGCTAGAAGGGAATGGAAAGAGATATACAAAGTGTTGCAAAGCAAAGGACTGAATTCAAGAATACTCTATCCAGCAAGACGAGCAATCAAAATTGAAGGGGAAATTAGGAGCTTTGCAGACAAAAAAAAAAAAAAAAGAATAAGTTTATTACTACCAAGCCAGCAATGTAAGAAATGCTAAGGAGAATACTATAAAAAGAAGAAATAAAAAGGTAAGAAGGAACACAGACACAAAAATAGATATGACTACAAACAAATAGCTTTCAGTAATAACTTTAAATGTAAATGGACTAAATGCTCCAATCGAAAGACATTAAGTAGCTGAATGAATAGAAAAACATGACCTATATATATATGCTGTCTACAAGAGACTCACCTCAGAACAAAGGACTCACATAGACTGAAAGTGAAGGGATGGAAAAATATCTTTCAGGCAAATGGAAATGAAAAAAATAAAAATAAAAAAACTGGGGTAACAATACTTATATCTGAGAAAATAGACCTCAAAGTGAAGGCCATAACAAAATATAGGGAAGGCCACTTCGTAATACTAAAGGGATCAATACAACAAGAAGATATAATCCTGATAAACACCCAAATACATTAAAAAAAAAAACCTGGAAGATATCAAGGGAGAGAATGACAACAAACAATCACAGTAGAGGACTTAAATACTCCACTGACATCACTGGATAAGTCTTCTAGACAAAAAAACCAGCAAAGAAACAGCAATCCTAAATGATTTACTAAATCAAATGGACCTAATTGCAGATTCAGAACATTTTACCCCAAAGCCATGGAATATACATTCTTCCCAAGTGCACATGGAACATTTTCAAAAATGGACTACATATTGGGTCACAAACAAAGTCTCCCCAAATCAAGAAGCTTGAATTCATACCAAGCATCTTCTCAGACCACAATGGCATAATATTAGAAATAAACTACAATAAAAAAAATCCAAAAAACTCAAACACTTGGAAGCTGAATAGCATGCTATTAAATAATAATTGGGTTACCAATGAGAGCAAAGAAGATATTAAAAATATCTTAAAAACTAATGACAATAAAAACACAACAATTCAAAATCTATGGGACACAATGAAAGCAGTCCTGAGAGGAAAGTTTATAGCTCTACAGGCCTACCTCAAAAAACAAGAAAAAAAAATGGTAGTAAATCATCTAACTCTACAACTCAAAGAATTAGAGAGAAAGCAACAAAAAAAGCCCATAGTGAACAAAAGGAAGGAGATCATAAATATCAGAGCAGAAATAAGTGACAGAAAGAAAAAAAAAAAAAATCAATGAAACCAAGGGCTGTTTCTTTGAAAAGGATAAACAAGATTGATGAACCTATACCCAGGTTCACCAAAAAGCAAAGAGAGAAGACCCAAATAAACAAAATCAGAAATGAAAGAGAAGAAATAACAGCAGACCCCACAGAAATACAAAGGATTGTTAAAAAATATTATGAACAACTTACTCCAACAAACTAGACACCAGAGTAAATGGACATATTCCTAGAAAAATACAAGCTACCAAAACTCAATCAGAAATATTATAAAAATCTCACTAGACTGATAACTATGAAAGAAATCGAAGCAGTCATCAAAAACCTCCCAGCAAGCAAAACCTAGATGGCTTCACAGAGGAGTTATACCAAACAATCAAGGAAGAACTAAAATCTATCTCTTCAAACTATTCCAAAAAATTCAAGAGGAAGGAACATTGCCAAGCTCCTTCTATGAAGCCAGCATTTCCTTAATACCAAAACCAGGTAAAGACAATACAATGAAAGAGAATTATAGGCCAATATCCCTCATGAACATAGATGCCAAAATCCTCCACAAAATTCTAGCAAATTGGATCCAGCAGTACATCAGAAAGATCATACACCCTGACCAAGCAGGATTTATGCCAGGGATGCAAGGATGGTACAACATCTGCAAATCAATAAATATGATACATCACATAAACAAATTGAGAGGTAAAAATCACAGTCATATCAATTAACACAGAAAAAGGATTTGACAAAATCCAACACCCTTTCTTGGTAAAAACTCTCAGCAAGGTAGGAATAGAAGGATCATACTCAACATTATAAAAGCCATATATGACAAACCCACAGCCAACATCATACTCAACGAACAAAAACTAAAACCACTTCCCCTAATAACAGAAACAAGACAGGGATGCCCACTCTCACCACTGTTATTTGACATAGTGCTGGAAGTACTAGCCATTGCAATCAGACAAGAAGCAAAAGGCAAACAAATTGGAAAAGAAGTAAAACTGTCCTCATTTGCAGACAACATGAAACTGTATATAGAAAACCCTAAAGACTCCACCAAAAAATTATTAGATTTAATAAATGATTTCACAATGTAGCAGGATACAAAATTAATGCCAAGAAATATATGGCATTTCTTTACGCCATAGTGAGCCTACAGAAAGAGAGACTAAAAAAGTAATCCTATCCACCATCGCACCAAAAAAACTAACATACCTAGGAATAAACTTAACTAAGGAGATAAAAGACCTATACACAGAAAACTACATGACAATGAAAAAAGAGATAGAGGAAGACTTAAACAGATGGAAGAAAATACGTTCATGGATTGGTAGACTCAATATCATTAAAATGTCTATACTACCCAAAGCAATCTATACATTCAATGCAATCCCCATTAAAATAACAATGGCAAATTTCACAGACCTAAGACGAACATTCCAAAAATTCATCTGGAATAAACAAAGACCGCGAATAGCTGCAGCAATCCTGAGAAAGAAGAACAAAATAGGTGAGGTTTCAATACCAGATATCAAGCTGTATCATAAAGCCACTGTTCTTAAAACTGCCTGGTACTGGCACAAGAACAGACATAAAGATCAATGGAATAGAATAGAGAACCCAGAAATCGACCCAAACCACTATGCCCAATTAATATGCGACAAAAGAGGCAAGAGCATACAATGGGGTCAAGACACTCTCTTTAATAATGGTGTTGGGAAAATTAAACAGATAACATGCAAAAAAATGAAACTAGATCACCAGCTTACACCATACACAAAAATAAACTCAAAATGGATAAAGGACTTAAACGTAAGACAGGAAACCATAAAAATAATAGAGGAATCCACAGGCAGCGATATCTCAGACATAAGCTGAAGCAATTTCTTCACTGATATCACTCTTAGGGCAATGGAAACTAAAGAGAAAAATAAACAAATGGGACTACATCAAAATACAATGTTTTTTCGCAGCAAAAGTAACCATTAACAAAACAAGAAAGCCACTGCATGGGAGAACATGTTTGCCAAGGTTATCACTGATAAGGTTTTAATCTCCAACATTTACAGGGAACTCATACAACTTAACAAAAGGAAGATAAACAATCCAATCAAACATGGGCAAAGGACCTAAATAGATACTTTTCCAAAGAAGACAGAAGGAAGGCCAAGAGGCACATGAAAACATGCTCAAAGTCACTAATCATCTGAGAGATGCAACTCAAAACAACAATGAGGTACCATCTCACACTTGTCAGAATGGCTGTCATCAGCACTCAACTAACAACAAGTGCTGGCAAAGATGCGGAGAAAAAGGAACCCTCGTGCACTGCTGGTGGGAATGCAGACTGGTGCGGCCGCTGTGGAGAACAGTGTAGAGTTTTCTCGCAAATCTAAAAACGTAACTCCCATTTGACCCAGTGATCTCATTTCTAAGAATATACAGTGGTACCTCGAGATACAAGTGCCCTAACATACGAGATTTTTGAGATACGAGCCATCGAGCGAGAGATTTTTGCTTTGAAATACGAGCAACATTTGAGATAGGAGTCATCGCGCGGATCGGCCGGCTGCACACGACCCACCAGTTTACCGCGACTCGAGCGTCTCATAGTTTCCCACACTTCAAGGTTACGGAACAAATTAAACTCGTGTCTCGAGATACCACTGTATCCCAAGAAACTGGAAACACCAATCAGAAAGGATATATGCACCCCTATGTTCATAGCAGTACAATTCACCACAGCTAAGATTTGGAAACAGCCTAAGTGACCATCAGCAGATGAGTGGATTAAAAACTGTGGTACATCTACGCAATGGAATACTACGCTGCGGTAAAAAAGAAAGAACTCTTAACATTTGCAACCTCATGGATGGACTGTAGAGCATTATGCTAAGTGAAGAAAAAAAACAGAAAGATAAATATCACATGATGTCACTCATTTATGGAATATAATGAACAATATAAACTGATGAACAAAAACAGATCCAGAGACAGAGAAAGATCCATCAGATCATCAAACCTCAGAGGGAAGGTAGGGGGTAAGGGAGCAAAATCAACCAAAGGACTTGTAGGCATGCATATGGGCCTAACCAATGGACACAGACACCAGGTGGGTGAGGGCATGAGTGGGAGGGATGAGGGGGTAATGCGGGAATGAGGACAGATATGTAACACTTAAATCCATAAAGAAATTTTAAAAATAAAATAAAGTATTCAGGATATATGGAATTATGTATT
>JAAGEH010002530.1:3557137-3585353 GCA_011751065.1 Lasiurus cinereus | reverse complement strand
CTACTGTGACCTCTCTCAGAGTTCTATGATAGCTCACCCCTGAGGACAAGGCCTATAAAATGATGGGCTTTGAACTGCTGGTCAAAGTAGATGAAAGCAGCTACTGGCCGTAATACCCAACCCTTAGCCAGAACCAAGTTCTAGTTCAACTCCAAAGGCGAGAACTGGTGGAGCCAAAGAGAAGAAGCTCAGGCACCAGGTAAGTATCAAAATGCCTCAGCTCCTCACTTGTGAACGAAGTTTCTGAATTCTTAGATTCACAGGTGCTTTCCCTGCTTCCTCTTTGAATAAGTGGTGTTTTTAAAATTATGCACTCAAGAGCATTCTTTGTTTTTAGCTTGTAAAAATGGTTTGACCGAAGCGTTCAGTAGGTACATTGTTTTTTGAGGTTTTAAACGTGTATTTATAGTGATGAATTCTCTATATCATATGTCGGGCTTATGAAACTAGCAAGTATATAATTATCTTTTTATTTTAAGATAAAATGACTCAATCTGTATAATCAGATAGAGAAACATACTACATACTCCCAGGTTTCTATCTAAACACTACTTAAAAATATAATGCATATATAGACTAAAGGTAAAAATCACAAACTTTATTTTTAATATATTTTTCTGTTTCTGGCAAAATTATTTCAATGATGATATGTAATTTAATGATATGGATATATTAATTTTTATACTTAATTTAGTTAAGTTGTTCAAATTCAGGAATTAAAAAATAAGGTTTGAGTCATATCTACAATTAAAAGCTGAAAAAAATGTACATACAGAACAATTTTTATATATACATTTAAATATGCATATAGATAAGTATAGGAATATACGTATACATACACGCACATGCATACACACAGATTATTAAATATTTGATACCCCAATTTTATGTAAGTCAGATGCTAAAACTGAGTGTAGAATAAACGATATGTTTGTTTTCTTAAACTGTTAGACAAGACACTAAACCTGTATGTCACATCTCCTTTATAAGCAGCTGATCCCAGGGTTACTTCCAGGACTGTAAGAGTATGGCATTCAGCATACACTTGGGCCCTCTATGTGCCTGGTGAGGGGTGGGTGGCAGTTGAAGGGGATTCTAATTCAAGCACCTGTCAGAGAGAAGTCCTCTCAATTAAAAAGGAATCATATAGCACTTTAACTTTTCTTATAAGATGAAAATTACTTTCCAAATTCTGTATGGACCTTCGGAAACTTCTACTACACACTCAGAATTACTGGGTATCACTCTGAAAATTATGAAACCACTTATTTGTCAAGATACGTTTGCCCCTGTGTTTATCACACTATTACTCACTGTGGTCAAGACATGGAAACAACCCGTATGTATTTTGACTGATAATGGTATAAAGACATGTTGGAACAAATATACAGGGGAATTCTACTCTGCCATATAAATGATAACATAACACCATTTGGGACAACATGGACAGATCTTGACAGTAAAGGGCTGAGTGAAATGTCAGACAGAAATCTGGAGCCATCCGATCTCACTCATACACGGTGTCCCCAAAAAAGTATACACACTTTAACAACTGATAGCTCAATTTTGGAAATGAAGCAAATTTGAATAAACACTGCCTTTATAATTATCCAAACTGTGTGTACACATTCTTTGGGATGGCCTAGTGGCATATAAAACAGAAAGCAACAACTGAACAACAACGAAAACAACAACAACAACAAAAATACTCATAGAGGCAGACAATGGGGTGGTGGTTACCAGAGGGGAAATGGAGCGGGAGAGAAGATGAAGAGGGTAAAGGGGCTTAAAAATGTGGTGATGGAAGGAGACTAGTGTCTGAGTGCCTAGCAAACAATGCAATATACAGGTAATGTAACGTAGAATATATATAATCTTATGAGCAAATGCCACCTCATTAAAAAAAAAGAAGAAGAAGAAAGAAAGCAGAAATGACCAGGTTGGTGAGCTCTGTAGTTGGAAATCTGATGTGACTCTCTCCCTTTCGAGGTACAGAGATGGAAAGCAAGAGGAATTCCCGGCTCATCCTGCCCCTGATCTTTCTCAGCGTGCTCTTCTCACAGACATGGGCCTGGTCTGACTCGGAATCAGAAGCTTTGAGGTAAGTTTCCTTTCCATGGAACACAGTTGAACCTTCTGTCTTCACTGAAATGAGTTTCCTCCTCTCTGGCCACTCTCAGTCTGTTCTCTGTGTCTATGCATCCATTCTATTTTGTTTCTTCATTTAATTTGTCCTTTAGATCCCACATGTCAATGAAATCATATGCTGTTTATGGCAGTCTGACTGCAATTTAAAAATTAAATGAAAAGGGAGAATTTCCTATGATGTTATTTTGGACCACCCAAATTTTAAAATCATATAGGAATTTTTGAAATATTAGGTTGATATGCTAAACATGATTTTTCACATGAGGTCAACTTGACTATTACTTCTTAACATCCTTTAATGAAATTCATTGAATAATACTGTATTATTCAGCAATGGGGCAATTCTGTGGATCTGATCAATCTAGAGAAATATATTAGACCAAGATGAAAATCTTAAGTAGATTTTTAGGACTTAGAGAAAGAAAAGTAGTTTTGAAATTATTCAGCCAAATTATACTACAAATGAGCACACAGGAAAATGTGCTCCCAGTTGTCAGTGAATATTACATTTTATTTTAAATTTCTATTTTGTATAAAGTCTTTCTTCTGATGAAATTTAACTTTGCCAGGGAAGATATAAGCAATGAAGTGGATATGGCTTAATGTTCTGATCAGATTGAACTGAGTAGCCTTTATTCTTGGTAAGTAGCTTATAAATGGCATACATTTCTGGGATCTAAAATTTTTCTCCTTACATTCTCATAAACCATTATAAGCCACTGTCAACCATGCTAACCATATTTTTTAAATGCATAATACTTCCCAAGATTTCAAGGTTGTTATTTCAAATGACTGTAAAAAATAGACTTGTTCTATTCTGAGAAATCATTTTATTATACGTGGGTGACAAAAATGCCATTTGAAAGCAAAATTACTCTGATCAGGCTTTATTAAAAAAGAGATTGTGATGGGTTGCAAGTTGCATGAAGTGAGTGCATTTTTAAAAGTAGTATTTTAGAAATACTAATGTATTCATTTCGTGTTTCCATGTGGCTCTTTCTGCAGTGTAATACTGCATGTCTCCACATCCATGGCTCCATCTAGCCATGTTTATGGCTGCAATATAGAACAAGCCAGGATGAATGAATCTCTCAGTTGTCAACATCAGAAATTGCACCAATTCTAATATAATTTGAAGATTTTAGGTTAAAGGAAGTCTCATGTCTGTGTCAAGAAACGTCGAGTGAGAAAAGCTATTTATTCCCAGAAAATTTGTCAAGAGCAGCATTGAGGTATAGACAGAGTAACTCTCTACTGTAGACAAAGAATAGAAGTTCTTCATTAGAAAAGAAACTTGATGCTAGACCCTTAAGGTCTACTCTGTGTTAAGAGGTTTTGATTCCAAAACAGGATTGCAAAAGGTACCATAAAGTTTGTCTTAAAATCAGGATATGTTTTTTTTTTCTCTGTATATATTTTGATTCTAAGTGAAAAAAAATAAAGGACCAAAATTAAATGAATGAAATAGAAATGAATTTAAATATATTTTTAACCACCAATGTGACTCAGAGAAGAATTAGTTTTATAAGTTCTGTCAGGGAGCATTATTTACACCGACTTATCCTTCTAAAAAAAGATACTTGTCTAATTTTGTCAAATGTAGACTAAAATGTTATACAGTTGACAAAAAAATACCATTTATTAGATTGTTAGAGAATCTCATTTTGGATTTGAGGTTGCATGAATGCCTTTCGTAAGAATCTGATGAAGTTCATTCGTACTCATTTAGTCAAAATAACATTGTCAAATCCATTTTTAGAATAATGGCTATCCTGTCTTCCTTGTTTTAGGAATGTCAGACATGCGGATTTAGTTGCCACCACTGACATTAGTAGTCTGTTGGATGATTACTCTCTCAATGACTACCCGGAGTCCTTTATTGAAAAACGAGCGAGGTAATGGGAATTTATTACGTGTATCAAGCACATTGTGGTTAGTTAAAATTATCACCGTTCATGGTTCGTTTCTTCATTGCAAGTTGATAATTCTTGATAATGTTGAATTTAGTTGGACACACCAGGCCCCTGCATTAGGAAATAAGACTTTGTAGTAATATAAAAGTCCTTGGCTCTGACACACTTATATTTTCTTGGAGGCAGTTATTTGTAAATCTATAATCAAATTGAAGTAGACCCAGTAAAAACTGAAGAAGACATAATAGAAAGAGAAATGAATTTTAAGGGAAAGCATAGTACTGGTTTATAACTGTCCTGCTAAAACCAAGCATAGGAAGGTTCTTTCTTCAAATGGCCAATAGCTGCATATAGAGGTAGCATCCTTCTGGGAAAAACTTCTAAAGGAGCATTTCTTTTTAAAGAGTATTTCCTCCCAGTGACAGAACACACCTGCAGGTTGTTCCCCATTTATATATATTAGATAGATAGATATAGATGATAGATAGATAGATAGATAGATAGATAGATATAAAGATAGATAGATAGATAAATAGATAGATGATAGATATTTAATTAAGCATTACCTCAGTTACTACAGAATGTGTCTTTAACATCCCAGAAGCCTAATGTGTTGATTATTCCTCGTTTCCCAATGTTAGCCTCTGGGGTAGGGTAATTTAGCGTATTTGTGATAGAAAAATGAGTGAGGTGTTGGAGTTCCGTTGTAGCTGGCACCTAGGAATCTAGAACTTGGGGCACACATACCAGGTTTTGATAAACCCTTTGTCTGCTCCCCTCACATTTCTTAGCGAGGACACCTCAGAAGAAGCAAAACCAAGCAAACGTCAGGATGATAAGGCATGTACCGCGTGCCTGGCCTCTATTGACAAGTTCCTAAAGGAGAACCTTGAAAGGTAACACTTGAAGCGGTTCCTTAAGGGGGATCGATAAACACACAGCAAGCTTGTTCAGTTCAGAAATGACAAAGGACATTCAAAACCCAAGCTACACACGGAGCCTCACCTCCCTCTCTAGCTCCCCAGCTATCCTCTGAAGCAGGAATTCTCCACCCTGGCTGCCAGTAGACCGCCCAGGAGGATGTAGAAAATGCCATGTTTGGGCTCCCCCCAAAACCATGACTGGGAAACTAGAGCCTCTGTGGCTATGGCTCTAGACATGGCATTTCTTAGTGTTACCCCGTTGACTCTACTGTGTCTCCAGGGGTAATGAAGACCACAGGTGACACATCTTTTCTGAATCTGGGAGCAAGTTTATCAACAGAGCCGGTTTTTAACCACAGAAAGCACAGTCCACTAGGTCTTTCCTATCACTAGGATCTCCTTGTAGGAGCATTGGAATTCCCTTATTTTACTAAACTAAGCTCTGAGTTATTTTGTCTTCTGAGATCCAGGAAAGCCCGAGTCTATCTGGGGGGTGTCGACATCGGAAGTGGGGGCTCTCCCTTTTTATGCCAATTAATATTGTGTAGACGGTGAGCACGAGGGACAATTCTGGTTGGGTGAGAACAGACCAAATGACACTTTGCCCACTAGATTATTGTTCTGTGCAACTAAGTGCAATTCCTGTAAAGTTAGAAAAGAATTCATCGTTAATAGGTAGCCTTAGAGAGAATGATTGATCCCCAGAGAAATGTAGAAATTTACAGAGAACGGATAATAGCATAGGTTACATATTTATGTAGATACTCTCTCACCTAAGAGCCCCAATATGCACAATTTTCTCTTCCCGATTTACAGTAATAGTGCTAGTAGTAAGGCACCTGCTGCTACAAGCTGATTCAAAGAAACTCTTTGGAACAAAGCCGATGACAAGTTTTCAGTGGTGAGTATATCTGCGCATGCTTATCGTATTCCTACAGCCATCGTCCAGCTAGTTCAGTAGGTAATAATCACTCGGAAAGAAATATCCTAGACTTGTGCACAGTGAGACCTCGTGTAAGAATGACACTCCTACAAGTAGTGAACTGGGAAGCAGTCGATGACATCAAAGTATTCACGAAGGACTCTGATCACATACAGGAGAAACATCACAATGAGCAGTTTTTCATCTTCTACTTTACTCGCACATACTCCCTCCTCTGGCCAGACATACAGTGGAGGAGACTGACCCACCATATAGTGAGAGAACTGGCTTTCCTGTTGAGATCTGCTCCTACTGACTTATAGTTCATCTGACGATCAATTGCTAGCACCTTATTTAAGTGCAGGGAAATGTCATCAAACTTCAGCAAGGACTGCTATTGTGAAAACACCAAGGCACTCAGGGTCAATGGTGTTCCTTAAAACATACCCAGTTCGTGCAGCAAAAGTCAAGTTCGGGTTCTTTTAACTCTCAAGTGAGTGCAGGTACTCGATTGCAATAGGACTTACTGTAAAAGACTATTGGAGTAGAGAAAACACAAATTGGTGTTTTTTTTCTTTGGTAACTCATAAACATCACAATTGCCTAGTGTGTGTGTGGTGTGTGTGTGTGTGTGTGTGTGTGTGTGTGTGTTATATTTCTTTTCCAGAACATTAATGTTTATATTAACTTATAATATATATTTATAATATTTGGCTTAGTTAAATATTATGTTATCACTATGTCAGAGTTGGTAAATTTTTCTCTAAAGGCAGCGGAGGAAATATTTTCGGTTATGTAGTCTATATGGGTTCTGATTAAAAGACTCAAATATGCTGTTATAATATGAAAGCAGCCACAAAAAATAAGCAAAAGGAATGGGAGTATCTGGTTTACAACAAAACTTTATTTATAAATCATGAAGGTAGGCTGGACTCTAACCCTGAAGAGGTCAAGGAGATTAAAGGAGACCCAAGCTCAGAATGAATGTAATTGATCGTCCAACTTCAGTCCTGGTGTTCATGAGAGTCCTCAGTATTGGGCAGGGTGTCTGCGAAGACACCTGCACTACTGGTGACTTGTGCCCACTGACTACCCCTCACTTATAAGGGACACAGATGGTCCGGAGTGTGGCACATGCCCATTTGTGGTCATAGAGGGATAGTTCAGAGCAATGGGTCCCTTTGCTCACGAAAGGAAGGTAATCCTATGTAGCTCCTTGAAAAACTGTTTATAAGAAGAAGGCCTCTCCATTCCATTATACAGCACAGCAGACAGTAAACATAGAAAAGGACTAACTACTCTGTCTTTTGTAAACTGTAAGATTATCTATGAGATGACATCTTCCATTCTTTCTTTAAATATGTGGTTTTGGACACATTCTTTTTCACAAGAAATCTTGTGGGTCCGCCATTTGTGAAAATTGCAAATGGGGAATTAGTGACTGGTCACAGGGCCCCATCCATCCCAGGGCCTTTCTGCCCATCAGGCCTTTGGAAGATCCGCTCCTGATATCCCATCATATGTCTCCTGTCACAGGCTGTGGGCAAGGGGCACAGGGACAGAGCTGTTCATCAACTGAGTGGATAAGAGGATGAAATTTAGATGCTGCCAATGAAAATATGAATATGCTAATATACCAATTCTTTCTTTTTCAGATTCCCCAAGAAAAATCATTAGATGAAGTAATTCTAGTTTGATTTCTAAAAAACTCCAAAAAGCATCTTCAAATAAATCAATTAAAAAATAAAATACTGTGTTGCACATGGTTTATTTTATTCCTGTATGATGTCTATGCTACTTACACTGCAGGTAATATTTGTGAATTCTTAAGGTTTTGTTTAGTGAAAATCCTGCTATTTATTATCATGTGTACATTTTCTTTCTGAAGTATATTTAATGATAAAAAAAATACTAGCTTAATTATAATTCTATAAGGCTTTCGGAAGTGTAGTAATTGAGCACAATTGATCTGTTTATTTATGGAACTTCCTTAACTATTCAGACAATAGAGCAGATATTCAGTGTGTGCAAATTTGAATGCTAAGCAGTTAGAACACAATGACAAATAAATCTAAAAATGTGTCAGAGAGCCTGGCAGGATTTTCTCAGTGGTTAGAGCAATGGCCCACGCACTGAGGGTCATGGGTTTAATTCCCAGAGGACAGGTACCTGGATTGCAAGTTCAATTCCCAGTCCCAGTTAGGGTTCATAAGGAAGGCAAAAAAATCCATCTCTCTCTCTCTGTCCCCCTCCCCGTCTCCCTTTCTCTCCCTCTCTTTTACATACTATCTATAAAAAAATAATAAATTAAAAAGAACATATGGAGAACTCAAAAAAGATTACACAAATCAGGATCTACGTGAATAGCATAAAACAAAGTAGGCTTTAGGCAATTGGATGCTTTGTAACAAAAGAGAACTGATTTTCCTAAAAACACGTATATTGATTTTCAAGTTAATAGCTGAACGTTAATTTTTATTTTCTGAGTCAACTCAGTGGTTCTGGATACAGCAATCATTCTCTTCTATCTTTCCTGCTAAATAAAGATTAAACTATTTCGCATTAAACTTGGTACTATCTTTATCTAAAGAGCAGGGGGACATTTCCTCTTGATCTTTTACATCCTGAACTCACTCACTATAAATTTTAATAAATCAGATATAATGACAATTAAGTAAGAACTCTCAGTCCTGTGCACCCTGTGGGAGAGCTACTGTGACCTCTTTCAGAGTTTTGCGATGGCTCAGCCCTGAGTACAAGGCCTATAAAATGATGGGCTTTGAAAAGCAGCTCCTGGCAATAATTCCCAACCCTTAGTCAGAGCCAAGTTCTAGTTCAACTCCAAAGGCCAGAACTGGTGCAGCCAAGGAGAAGACTCTCAGGCACCAGGTAAGAGTCAAAATGCCTCAGCTTCTCACACGTGAAGGAAGTTTCTGAATTCTTTGATTCACGGGTGCTTTGCCTGCTTTGATTAAAGTGGTGGTTTTTAAAATTATGCACTCAAGAGCGTTCTTTGTTTGATTTCAGCTTGTAAAATATTTTGACTGAAGGGTTCAGTGGGTACATTAGTTTTTGACATTTTAAGTGTATATTTATAGTGATGAATTCTCTATGTTATATGTCGGATTTATGAAACCAGCAAGTTTATAATTCCCTCTTTATTTTAAGATCAAATGCCTCCATTTGTACAGTCTGATAGAGAAACATACCACATACTCTCAGGTTTCTATCTAAACACTACTTAAGAATATAATGTATATCTGGGTAAAAGGTATCAGTTTTGTTTTTAATATATTTTTCTGTTCCTGGTAAAATTATTTCAATAATGGTATGTAATTTAATGACATTGATATACTAACATTTTACACTTAATTTAGTTAAGTTGTTCAAATCCAGGCATTAAAGGAACAAAGTTTGAGAAATACCTACAATTAGAAGCTGAAAAAAATGTACATACAGAACAATACATTTAAACATGCACATAAGATTATACATATAAATACACACATGTATACACATACAGATGATTAACTATTTGATATCTCAATGTTATGGAAATCAGATGCTAAAATTAAATATAGAATAAAGGATATGGTTTTTTAAAAAATCTGTTAGACAAGACTAACCCTGTATGTAACATCTCCTTTATAAGCAGCTGATCCCCAGGGTTACTTCCAGGATTGTAAGAGTATGGCATTCAGCATACACTTGGGCCTACTATGTGCCTGGTGAGGGGTGGGAGGCAGTTGAAGGGGATTCTAATTCAAACACCTGTCAGAGAGAAATCCTCTTGATTAGAAAGGAATCATATGGCACTTTAACTTTTCTTATAAGATGAAAATTATTTGCCAAACTCTGTATGGACCTTCAGAAACTTCCGCTACACACTCAGAATTACTGGGTATCGCTCTGAAAATTATGAAAACACTTATTGGTAAAGATATGTTTACCCCTTTGTTTATCGCACTATTATTCACTGTGGTCAAGTCATGGAGATAAACCACATATCTGTTGACGGGTGATGGGATAAAGAAGTGGTGCAACATAAGAACAATGGAATTCTACTCCGCCATATAAATGATGAAATGATGCCATTTGGGATAACATGGAGAGATCCTGAGAGTAAAAGGCTGAGTGAAATGTCAGACAGAAATCTGGAGCCATCTGATCTCGCTCATACAGGGTGTCCCCTCAAAAAGTATACACACTGTAACAACTGAGAGCTCAATTTGGATAAAGAAATGAATTTGAATAAACACTGCTTTTATAATTATCCAAACTGTGTGTACGCATTCTTTGGGATGGCCTGGTGGCTTATAAAACAGAAAGCAACAAATGAACTAAGAAAACAAACCAAAAATACTCATAGAGGCCGACAATGGGGTGGTGGTTACCAGAGGGGAAATGGAGCTGGAGGGAAGAGGAAGAGGGTAAAGGGGCTTAAAAATGTGGTGGAAGACCAGTCTTTGAGTGCCTAGCAAACAATGCAATATACAGGTAATATAGCATTGTACACCTGAAACATGTAATCTTATGAACAAATGCCACCCCATTAAAAAAAGAAGAAGAAGGATGACCAGGCTGGTGAGGTCTGTAGCTGGAAATCTAATGTGACTCTCCCTTGCCAAGTACAGAGATGGAAACCAAAAGGAATTCCCGGCTCCTCCTGCCCCTGATCCTTCTCAGCGTGCTCTTCTCGCAAACACGGGCCTTGCCTGTTTTGGGAGAAGTGCTGAGGTAAGTTCCCTTTCCATGGAGACAGCTGAACCTTCTGTCTTCACTGAAATGAGAGTTTGCTCCTCTCTGGCCACTATCAGTCTGTTCTCTGTGTCTATGCATCAGTTCTATTTTGCTTGTTCTTTAAATTTGTCCTTTAGATCCAACATATGAACGAAATTATATGGTATTTGTGGCAGTCCTACTGTAATTTAAAAATAAAAACTAAATTAAACAGAAGAAGTTCCTCAATGTTACTTTGGACAACCCAAATTTTACAATGAATTAGAATTTTTTGAAATATTAGGATGATGCACTCAACAAGATTTTTACCATAAAGTCAACTAGATTATTCCTTCGTAACATCTTTTACTTGAAATTGTATTCATACATAAGATTAAAAACCAGAAGGCCCCACCAAATTCATTGAATGTGTATGTTATTCATCAATGGGGTGATTCTTTGGACTTGATCAATATAAAGAAATATATCATACCACAGTGACTCTGAAATGGAGTTGGAGGACTGAGAGAAGGAAAAGTAGTTGTGGAATATTTCAGACAAATTATACTACAAGGTAGCACATAGAAAATGTGTCACCCAGTTTTCATAATGAATATTAAATTTTCTTTTTATTTACTGTTTTATATAAAGTCTTTCTTCTTATATAAAGAAGTTTCCTCAGTAGAGAAGAACATTTGGTTGAAATTTAACTTTGCCAGGGGAAGATATATCCAAATGAGGTGTATATAGCTTAATGTTCTGATCAAAATGTACTGAGTAGCCCTTATGCTTAGTAAGCAGCTTATAAAATGGCATCAATTTCTGGAATAAACAAAATTTTACTCCTGATACTCTCATAAGCTATAGAAGCCATTGTCAATTATACTACCCATCATTTTTATGTAGGTGATACACCCCAAGATTTTGATGGTGTTTTTTCAAATGATTTTAAAAATATGTGTTATATTGTGAGAACGAATTTTATTATATGTGGGTGATAAACTATTATTTGAAGGGCAAAGTTACTTTGATCGAGCTTTATTAAAAGGAGACCCTGGCTGGTTGCAAATTGCATTATCTGAAAATGGCAGGTGGGTTCATTTTGAAGAAAAAGTACCTTGAAATATACATGTTTTATTTCTGTGTTTCCATGAAGCTACTTCTGCAGTGTAACACTGCATGTTTCCATATGTCAGGGCTTCAGCCAGCCTCATGTATGGCAGCTTGTGCCCCTGTCCATGACTGGCATGCAGAGGCTGTAAAACATGGAATAAGTCAGGATGAACTAACCACTCATTTGCATTCTGTTGCACAAAATGTCAACATCAGAAATTGCACCAATTCTAGGAAAACTTTCACCTTTAGGATTCCAGCTTAAAGGAAGTGTCATGTCTGTGTAAAGAGAAAACATCTAAAGAGAAATGCTGTTCATTCACAGAGCAATTTGTTAAGAGCAGCACTGAGGTATAGGGAGAGACAAAACAGAAGCTTCTTCAGTAGAAAAGAATATTTGGTTGCTAGTCCCTTAAGGTCTCCTCCCAACCCTCCCATGTTAAGAGATATTGACTCCAAAAAAAGATTACAAAAGAAATAGAAAAAGAAACTATAAAGATATTATAAACTATAATATCATGATAATTTCTTCTTTGTATATATTAGGATTTTAATCTGAAAAATAAAGGACCAAAAATAATTTAATGAAATAGCAACACATTTAAATATATTTTTACCGACCAATGTGACTCAGAGAAGAATTAGTTTGATAGATTCTGTCAGGGAGCATTATTTTACACCGACTTATACTTCTAAAAAAGCTACGTTGTTCATTTTGCCAAATTTGGGTCTGCAAATATAGAGTATAATTTTATATATGTGACAAGAAAATATCATTTATTAAATTGTCAGGCAATTTAATAAATGATATTTTGGATTTGAAGTTGCATGAATGCCTTTCATAATAATCTGATGAAGTTCATTCATATTCATTTAGTCAAAATAACATGGTAAAATTGTTTTGAAACTTGTGGCTATCCTGTCTTCCTTGTTTTAGAAATATCAAACAGGCAAGTGGAATTTCCATCAGTGACATTGGTGGTTTCTTGGATAATTACCCTCTCAAAGACTACCCAGAATCCGTTATTCTTGAAATACGAGCGAGGTAATGGGAATTTATTCTGTGCATCAAGCACATTATGGTTAGATCAAATTATCACCAATCATGGTTCATTTCTTCATTGCAAATCGATAATTCTTGATAACATTGAATTTAGTTGGACACACCAGGCCCCTGCATTAGGAAATAAGACTTTGTAGTAATATAATAGTCCTTGGCTCTGACACACTTATATTTTCTTGGAGGCAGTAACTTATAAATCTATAATCAAATGAAGTAGATCCAGTAAAAAATAAAGAAGACATAATAGAAAGAGAAATGAATTTTAAGGGAAAGCATAGTACTTGTTTATAACTGTCCTACTAAAACCAAGCACAGGAAGGTTCTTTCTTCAAATGGCCAATAGCTGCATATAGAGGTAGCACCCTTCTGGGGAAAACTTCTAAAGGAGCATTTATTTTTAAAGAGTATTTCCTCCCAGTGACAGAACACACCTGCAGGTTGTTCCCCATTTATATATATTAGATAGATAGATATAGATGATAGATAGATAGATAGATAGATAGATAGATAGATAGATAGATGTAGAGATAGATGTAGAGATAGATAGATAGATGATAGATAGATAGATAGATAGATAGATAGATAGATGTAGAGAGATCTTTAATAAAGCATTTATAAAGTACCAAGTGTGTCTTTAATATCCCAGAAATGCCTAATGTGTTGGATTATTCCTCGTTTCCCAATGTTAGCCTCTGGGGTATGTTAATTTAGTGAATTTGTGATAGAAAATGAGTGAGGTATTGGAGTTCCGTTGTAGCTGGCACCTAGGAATCTAGAACTTGGGACACACATACCATGTTTTGATAAACCCTTTGTCTGCTCCCCTCACATTTCTTAGCGATGGCTTCTTACCAGGCCTACAAATAATTCCAGGCGAGCAAAATAGAGGATGCATACCTGCTAACGTCGAGTACCAAAATACGCAACATGACAGGTAACACTTGAAGCAATTCTTTGCTGGGGCTCGATAAACACACAGCAAGCTTGCTCCATTCAAAAATGATAAGTGACATTCAAAATACAAGCTACACATGGAGCCTCATCTCCTCTCTAGCTCCCCATCTATCTACTGAAGCAGCAATTCTCCACCCTGGCTGCCAGTAGACCGCCCAGGAGGATGTAGAAAATGCCGTGTTTGGGCTCCCCCCAAAACCATGGCCGGGAAACTAGAGCCTCTGTGGCTATGGCTCTAGACATGGCATTTCTTAAGTGTTACCCCGTTGACTCTATTGTGTCTCCGGGGGTAATGAAGACCACAGTTGACACATCTCTGAATCTGGGAGCAAGTTTTATCAACAGAGCCGGTTTTTAACCACAGAAAGCACAGTCCACTAGGTCTTTCCTATCACTAGGATCTCCTTGTATGAGCATTTCAACTGCCTTCTTTTACTAAATGACGCTCTGAGTTATTTTTGTCTTCTGAGTCTGCCTGGGGTGTGTCAACCAGGGAGCACAATAAATAGGAAGTGGGGTGCTCTCTTTTTATTCCAATTCTTACAGTGTAGATGGTGAGTGTTAGGGACAATTCTGGTTGGATCAGAATAGTCAAAATGACTCTTTTTGTCCATTAAAGATTGTAATTTGATAAGGCTATGTTAAGCTCCTTTAAAGTTAAAAAACAAGTCATAGTTAATGTATAGCATTACAGATAATAATTTAGCCTCTAGAGAACTTGATAGAGAACAGATAACAGCATAGGTGACACATCATCATTTCTTTTGATGCTCTCCCATCTAAGAGCCTTAACATGCACAATTTTCTCTTCCTGGACTGCAGTAAAAAGAGAAATTCTTAGAAGTCAGAAAGATGATTCAAAGAAACTCTTTGGAACGAAGCTGATGACAATTTTTTGGTGGTGAGTATATCTGTGCATGCTTATCATATTCTTATAGCAATTTTCTAGCTATTTCAGTAGGTAAGAGCCACTTGGTAAGAAATATCCTAGACTTGTGCACAGTGAGACCTCATGTAAGAATGGCACTTCCACAGTAAGTGAATTGTGGACCAGTAATTGGCATAAAATATTCTTGCAGGGTTCTGATTTTATAAAGGAGAAAAACCACAATGAGGAAACAGTTTTTATCTCCTAGTTTACTCCAAAATATTCCTACCCTCTGTCCAGATATAAAATGGGGGAGACTGACCCTCACCACATAAAAGAGAAACCTGGTTTTTCTATTGAGATCAAGCTAGGATGCTTTGTATTGCTGAAGATCGACTGTTAGCATCTTATTTAAGTACAGGGACATGCCAGCAAATTACAGCAAGGATTGCTATTCCGAAAATACCAAGGCACTGTGGATCTAATGGTGTGCCTGGAAATATAGCAAGCTTCTTGCAGCAAAAGTCAAGTTCAGCTTCTTTTATTTATTAAAGTGACTATGGATACTATGATTGCAATAGTAGACAGTGTAACAGATTTTTTTCCTGGAGAGAAAACAAAAATAAGTTTGTTTTTCTTTTATGAACTCATAAACATCACAATATTTTCTGGAACCTTAATGTTTACTAATACATTAGCTCAGAAAAAAAAAATGTTTGTGAGTCTTGGCATCATAAAATTTTATGTTATCACCATATCAGAGTTGGCAAACTTTTTTTCTAAAACACCAGAGGACTTATTTTTGGTTTTGTGGACTATATGGTTTCTGTTGAAAACACTCAAATATGCTATTATAATATGAAAGCGGCCACAGATATTATGTGAAAGAAATGGGAGTAGCTGCGTTACAACAAAACTTTATTTCTAAAACATGAAGGTAGGCTAGACTCCAACCCTGAAGGGGTTGAGGAGATTACAGGAGACCCAAGCTCAGAAAGAGTGTATGTAATTCATTGTCCAACTTCAGTCCTGGTGTTCATGAGAGTCCTCAGCCGTAGGCAGGGTGTCTGTGAAGACAGCTGCACAACTGGTGACTTGTTATTTACTGACTACCCTTCAGTTCTAAGGGACCTACAAGGTCAGGGGTGTGGCACATGCCCATTCATGGTCATAAGTGGATAGTTCAGAGAAATGTGTCCCTTTGTCACAAAAAAAGGGAAGATAATCCCTTGTAGCTTCTTATAAAACTGTTTATAAGCAACTGCCTTTCTGTTACATTACACAGCTCAGCAGATACTAAAACATGAAAGAGGACTCAACACTGAGTCTTTAGTAAGTTGTAAGATTATCTTTGAGATGACATCTTCCATTCTTTTTTTTTTTTAACATGTAGTTATGGACACATTCTTTTTCACAAGAAATCTCCTGGGTCCGCCATTTGTGAAAATTGCAAATGGGAATTAGTGACTGGGCACAGGGCCCCATCCATCCCAGGGCCTTTCTGCCCATCAGGCCTTTGGAAGATGAGCTCCTGGTATCTCACCACATGCTCTCCTGTCACAGGCTGTGGACTAGGTGCTAGGACAAATATATGTTTAGCAATTGAGTGGATAAGGGAATTAAATTAAGATGCTGCCAATGAAAATATTTATATGCTTACATACCAATTCTCTCTTTTTCAGATTCCCCAAGAAAAATCGTTAGAGGAAGTAATTCTAGTTTGATTTCTATAGAAGTAACTCAAGAAAGCATCTTTGAATAAACAAATTAAAAACAAATAAAATGCTGTATTGTGATTTCTTTTATTCCCATATGATACCTTTTATGCTGACCTTGCTGATAATATTTGTGAATTCATAAGTTTGTATTTAGTGAAAGTCTTGGAATTTCATATGCTGTATACTTTCTGTCAGCCATACATTTAATGGTAAAAATATTAGGCTAATTCCCATTTTATGAGGGTCTTGGAAGTGCAGTAATTAAGCAAAATCGATGTGTTTATTTATGGAACTTCCTTAACTATTCAGATAGTAGAGCAGATCATCAGTGTGTACAAATTTGAATGTGTCATGGTATTTGTTTTCTCTGACTGTAATTTAAAAAAAATTTTAATTAAAAAAAAAGGAATTTACTTCCTGTTATTTTGGACAACTCAATTTTTAAAATCATGGATTATTTATTCACATATTAGGTTGATATGCTAACCAAGATTCTTTTAACATCAAGTCAACCTAATTATTTGTACATCCCTTATTGAAATTGTATTCATACACAAGATGACAAATCAGAAGATCCCACCAAATTAATGAAATTTGAGTGACTATTCAGCAATGGGGCAATTCTCTGGACCTGATCAATACAGGGAAGATAAGTGTTGGGACTTAGAGAAATAAGAGTACTTGAGGAATGTTTGAGCCAAATGCTACTGAACATCAACAAATATTCAAAGTGCGGCCAGTATTCCTATCGAATATGAAACTTTTTTCAGAGTTTCTATTTTGTATAAAGTCTTTCATCCTGTGAAATTTAACTTCTCAAAGGAAGCTATTACCAACGAGGTGGGCATGGTTTAATGATCTGATCAAAAGGATCTGAGTAGCTGATGCTTGGTACAAGCAACTTATAAAAGGTGTATGGCATCAATTTCTGGGATAAACATCATTTTACTATTTAAACTCCCATTAAATCTTAGAAGCCTTGTCAATTATGCTACCCACTTTTAACTGTGTGACACTTACCAAGATTCTAAGAGTCTTATTTCAAATGGTTATAAAAACATGAGTATTATATTCTAAGGAAGACATTTTTTATACTTGATAACAGAATGTCATTTGAAGGACAAAATTAGCTTAATAAAAGGAGACCCTGCCTGGTTGCACATTGCATTAGCTGAATACGGCAGATGCATTCATTTTTAAGGAGTAGTATTTAAGAAAAAGTACTTTAAAGTATAAATGTATTGTTTTTGTGTTTCCATGAAGCTATTTCTGCAGTGTAACACAGCATGTTTCCACATGTCAGGGCTTCAGCCAGCCTCATGTATGGCAGCGTGTGCCCCTGTCCATGACTGGCATGCAGAGGCGGTAACATGGAACAAGCCCTAATTGAAATTTTTGGGGAAGAAAACTCCAGTAGAACAACCACTAATCTCATTACATGCAAATAGCAAACACCCAGAAATGAATGCTCTTTTTTGTTTTTCTCTTTAAACCCTTGCTTTTGATTACTAAGCCCAGTACATAGGATCACCCACTTCACAAAATTCACACTATTTATATATCTAATTTCTGACAACCTGCTCAAAGTTCATATAAACATCTCTCTTCTCTTTCTTCACTATCCAATGTTTTTTTCTCTCTGCCTTTTTTTTAATTTGTTTTGTTGATGTTATTTTTTTGTTCTGTTTTGACTTTTTGTTCTAGTTTTATTTTGTTTTGTCTTGCTTTCTTTCTGTCCTTTTGTTGTTTTTTGCTTGATTGTTGATTGGGGCCACTCTCAGAGACTGCAGGGGAAAGTTGGTTTTGTGGAAATTGGGGGTCAGAGTGGAGAGTAGAATCAAAGAACCAGCTCTGGGGCAGTCCATTCTCTCAAACCAGTATTAAGTGCGAGAGGGAAAACAAAATCTAAATACTGGCTAGAGAGGACTTATAGCCTTGGAGGTCAATCCAGAAACACTGCCACCCAGGGGTTGAATCACAAATTGACTCTTGTTAAACACAAATAAAGGAGTTTAAGAAACAAAGAAATACTGTCTGCTGGAACTCAGGACTGTGGTTTACAACACAGAGAGAGAGTGGACATCAGGGAACTTCAGTACTGTCCTGAGTACTGGATAGGAAACAGGCAGGCCAAACAGAACAGTAGAGGAAGGAATGACCTTCACTACCGCATATTTTTATTTTTTCATCTTTTACTTAAGAAACTATTTTTTCTCTTTTTTCCTCACATGATTTTATCTTCCTAATTGTTATATTTTTATTTTTAATTAGTATTATTACTACTTTTTTTTTTTTAGAAAACAGTGTCATTTTATTTTCTATATATTTTATTTTGGGATTAGTGTTCTACATTTTATTTTCATTTTTCCTTTAGCGTCATTTTACTCTATCTCAACTTTACCTTTAAGCCAACACTCTCTTCCTCACTTTTCCTCTTTTGTTTTCCTGTCTCTCCTACCCTATTCCTGCTTTATATTTCCCCCATTCTTTCTTTTTACTTTGTTAAAAATTCACACTATTTATATATCTAATTTCTGACAACCTGCTCAAAGTTCATATAAACCTCTCTCTTCTCTTTCTTCACTATCCAATTTTATTTTCTCTCTGCCTTTTTTTTAATTTGTTTTGTTGATGTTATTTTTTTGTTCTGTTTTGACTTTTTGTTCTAGTTTTATTTTGTTTTGTCTTCCTTTCTTTCTGTCCTTTTGTTGTTTTTTGCTTGATTGTTGATTAAATTGGTTATTGTTGTGATTGTGAGATTGTTACTGTTTTTTTGTTTTTTGTTTTTGTTTTTGTTTGTTTTTTGCCTCTGTTTTTCCTCTCCTTGCTTATTATTAGTTGCTGTTTGTAGTTTACATTCATCTCTCGGTGTTTGCTATTTGCATCTAAGGAGATTAGTGGTTGTTCTACTAGAGTTTTCTTCCCATATAGTTTCAGGCCCTTTTTTTTATTATCTTTTCTCTCTTACTTTTTTCCCTTTTCTGAAAATCATTTTTGCACTCCTTTTTTTTCTTATTTCCTAATTCTCTTTTTCTCTGGTAGTCACCTTTATTGGGGGTTATTAGTACCATAAATACATTGGTGTTCAGTGCTTTGTGCTTTGTGCCTTCTTGTGTTGTATCTTGTGTCTTTAAGTCAATGCAGGAGAGAGAGAGCTACATAACCAGATACCTGGAGAAGAGAAATCATGGGGAGACAAAGAAACAGCCCACATATAGAAAAAAAAAAACCCCCGCATCACTAGAAAAGGAAGTAAATAAAATGGAGGCAAGCAATATGTCAGAGAAAGAATTCAGAGAAATGGTCATAAGGTTGCTGAAAAGAATGAAAGGCAAATTCAATATGTGTAAGAACCAAGAGGAAATAAAGAACCAAGGAAAAATGAAAAAATGACATTGCTGCTATAAAGAACTCAATGGGAAGCATCAACAGCAGACTAGAAGAAGCAGAACCACATCCATGAGCTAGAAGACAAGGTAGAAAAATACCCAAGCAGAGCAGCATCTAAAAAAATAATTGAAAAACAAGAGGAGAGCCTAAGGGAACTTTGGGACAACATGAAATGAAGTAACATCTGTCTAATAAGGGTTCCAGAAGGAGAGGAAACTGAGCAAAGAATAGAAAACCTGTTTGAAGAAATAATAATAGAAAATTCCCTGATATAGGGAAGAAAAAACTCACACAAATCCAAAAAGTTCACGGAGTCCCAAACAAAATGAACCACAAGAGACCAAAGCCAAGGCACATTATAATTAAATTGGCAAACACCAACAACAAAATAAGAATATTAAAAGCAGCCAGAGAAAGTGACCTACAAAGAATTCCCCATCAAACTAGGAACTGATTTATCAACAGAAACACATCAGGCCAGAAGGGAATGGAATGTAACATACAAAGTCATGCAAAGGAAGGGTCTGAATCTAAGAATATTGTACCCAGAAAGGCTAGGAATCAAAATTGAGGGTGAAATCAGGAGCTTCACAAACAAAAAAGGATTAAGAGAGTTTATTACCACCAAACCAGCAATGCAAGAAATGTGAAAGAGCCTGCTATTAAAAGAAGAAATAGAAAGGGAAAAAGGAATCCAGGTGTAAAGAAGACAAATGGTGACAAACAAGTATCTATCAATAATAACTTTAAATGTAAATGGATTAAATGCCCTAATCAAAAGACGTCCGGTAGCTGAGTGGAAAAGAAAACATAATCCACATATCCGCTGTCTACAGGAAACCCACCTCAGAAAAAAGGATTCACACAGACTGATAGTGAAGGAATGGTAAAAGGTTTTTCAGGCCATTGGAAATGAAAAAAGGAAGAAGCTGGAGTAGCAATACTTATATATGACAAGTTAAATCTCAAAGTGAAGGACATTACAAGAGATAAGGAAGGCCACTTCATAATACTAAAGGGAGCAATCCAACAAAAAGAAATAACTCTGGTAAACATATATACACCCAATACAGGAGCATCCAAATACATAAAAAAAAAAACCAATTTCTAGAGGATATCAAGGGAGAGATGGATGACAATACAGTCATAGTAGGGGACTTTAATACCCCCTATCACAATTGGATGAATCCTCTAAACAAAAAATCAGCAAAAAAACATCAATCCTAAATGACTCACTAGACCGGATGGAATTAATTGACATCTTCAGAACATTTCACCCTAAAGCCACAGAATATACATTCTTCTCAAGTGTATATGGGTCATTTTCAAAGGTAAACAATATATTGGGTCACAGGCAAAGTCTCTTCAAATTCAAGAAGATAGTTATCACATCAAGCATATTCTCAGATTACAATGGCATAAAACCAGAAATCAACTCCAATAAAAATAATAATAAAAGATCAAAAACCTGGAGACTAAATAACATGTTATTAAACAATAACTGGGTTACAAGAGAAATCAAAGAAGAAATAAAACGCATCAAGGCAACAAACGACAATGAAAACATAACAATCCAAAATATTTGGGACACAATGAAAGCAGTCTTCAGAAGGAAGTTCATAGTTCTACAACCCTATAGAAAAAAAAAATGTTCATAAGTTACCTAACTCTACAACTTAAAGAGTTAGAAAGAGAGCAACCAGAAAAGCCCAGTGTAAGCAGAAGGATCAGAGAGGAAATAAACAACAGAGGGACCAAAAAAAAAAAAATACAAAAAGATCAACAAAACCAAGAGCTGGTTCTTTGAAAGGATAAACAAGATTGATGAACTTCTAGCCAAGATCACCAAGAAACAAAAAGAGAGGACCCAAATAAACAAAATCAGAAATGAAAGACCTGAAATAACAAGTGATCCCACAGAAATACAAAGGATTATGAAAAAATACTATGAACAACTCTGTTCCAACAAACTGGACAACCTAGATGAAATGGATTATTCCTAGAAAAAAAAATACAAGCTCCCAAAACTCAACCAAGAATAAAAAAATAAAATAAAAATTAAAGAACATGAATAGGCATCTCAGACACTTGTATTGCCTGTAACAATTATTTGTAAATCTAAAATCAACTGAAATAGACATAGTGAAAAATAAATGAAATAGCATAAAGTGAAATAAATTTTAAGGTAAACAATAGTACTTGTTTTTTACTTTCCTGCTCAAACTAAGCATTGGAAGATTCTTTAAGTGGCCAAGAGCTGAATGTTGAGATGGCACCATTCAGGTGGCATAGCTGCTAAAGGAGCATTTATTTTTAAAGAAAATTTTCTCTCACTGGCAGATCACAACTACAAATAGTTCCCCGTTTACATATATATTTTTATAAAGCATTTGCTCAGTTAGTATTGAATGTGTCCTGAACATCCCAGAAAATGCCTGATGTGATGGATTGTTCGCTTTCCCAATTTTAGGCTTAGGGGTATATTTGTTGTAGTATAATTGTGATAGAAAATGAGTGGGGGTTTGGAATTCCTTTTCAGATGCCATCAAAAAACTGTCAACTTTTGGCAAACATTTGATTTTTTAAATAAAATCCTTTGTTTGCTTTCCCACACTTTAGTTAGCAACGAAGTCTCAGAAGACCAGGGAACATTCAAAAGCCAGGCAGATGCAATTCTCCTTAGCGAATATTTGCACACTCAACCACAGAAGGCTGTGATTAAATATTTGAAGCAAATGCTTAAAGAGGTAAAGAAACAGCACTGAGTTTGCTCAGTGGATAGAGCATGGGCCTGCAACCTAAAGGGTCCTGGGTTCGATTCCAGTCAAGGGCACATGCCTAGATTGCAGTCTCCATCCCCAGTGGGAGGGCATGCAGAGGGCAGCCAATCAATGATTCTCTCCCATCCTTGATGTTTCTCTCTCTCTCTTCCCATCCCTTCCTCTCGGAAATCAATAAACATATATTTAAAATAAGGAAACAGCAAGCTTGCTAAGTTGAGACATTATAAATGACATTCAAAATTCAAGCTACATATGGTGCCTTACCTATCTCCCTCTCTCTCTAGCTATTCCCCAAAGCAGTAATTCTCAACTTTGGTTGCCATTATATAACCCCAGAAATTTTTGAAAATACCAAGTTTGGGCCCTACCAAAAACCCATTTCAATTCCCTTATTTTACCAAATGAAGATGTGAGTTATTTTGTTTTCAGAGATTCAGTAAGACCTGAGTCTACCTAGGGTGTGTAGAGATTGGAGCACAATAAATAGGAAATGGGGTGCTCTCTCTTTTTTTTTAAATACATTTTATTGATTTTTTCACAGAGAGGAAGGGAGAGGGATAGAAAGTAAGAAACATCGATGAGAGAGAGACATTGATCAGCCGCCTCCTGCACGTCCCCCACTGGGGATGTGCCTGCAACCAAGTACATGCCCTTGATCGGAATCGAACCCAGGACCCTTCAGTCCGCAGGCCGGCGCTCTATCCACTGAACCAAACCGGTTTTGGCAAGGGGTGCTCTATTTTTTATTGTGATTGGTGAGTGTCAGGGACCATTCAGGTTGGGTAAGAACAGACAAAAAAAACTCTCTTTGCCCACTAGATTAAATTTTTAAGGATAATTTAAGCTCCTTTAAGGTTAAAAACAAATTATAGTTAAAAAAGTAATAACATAGGTAATTTTTTAGCCTCCAGAGAACTTCACAGATCATAGCATAGGTTACACATCATCATTCCTTTAGAAGTTTTCTCATCTTCACATGGACAATTTTCTTCCTGGTCTGCAGTGATGGGGAAAAACCTAAAGAAGAAGGAAGATGATTCAAAGAAACTCTTTGACACAAAGCCAATGACCAGTCTTGGTGGTAAGTATATCTGTGCATGTTTATCATATTCCTACAGCCATTGTACAGCTATTTCTATGAACATAAAACAGGCATATTTGTGTGCAAAAAATTAACTTTAAAGTTATCAAGATTGCATTAAAAATGTTACCAAATTCTCCATTAATCAAAAAAGGGGGGGGGAGTAGGATAATATCATGTAAGGAAAAATATCTGGTAAGTAAATTACATCTAGAAAATTTTCACTTTAGAAAGTTAATTTCCATTTGTAATACTAATAGCAAGACACCCATGAAAAACACACATGGTGTCAAAATAAGCCAAAGGAAAATCATTTGGGCAAAAATAAAAAGGACCTCAAGTCGATTTTATAGAACAGACTCCTTTATTAACTTTTGGTTGAGAATATGTTTATATACTTTCAGAAAGCAACTCCAAGACCAAGTGGACTCCTGCCCCAGAGAGGAACTCACAGGTCTGCGCCAACCACAAAGGCAAGAGGAGAAACAGCCAGAGATGGAAGACGCAGACGACACCTTGCCACGTGAGCAGTTAGCAGCTGTGCGTCGCTACAGGATGCTAGGACCAGACCAGAGAGGGTTGAACCAGCATTGCCACCATCTGTCCACCATCCAGATACCATTGCTGACATGTACGCATAAGGAACTGCTTGACATTGAAAGTGGGACTCAAAGCTGTCCAGCTATTTCAGTAGGTAAGAGTCGCTTGGTAAGAAATATCCTAGACTTAGGAGTGTCATCCTTACATGGGGTATCCTATGCACAGTGAGACCTGGTATAAGAATGGCACTCCTACATAAAGTGACCCGTGGACCAGTAATTGGCATAACATATTCTTGCTGGGTTCTGATTTCACGAAGGAGAAAAACCACAGTGAGCAAACAGTTTTTATCTCCTACACTCAGACATATTCCTTCCCTCTGTCCAAATATAAAATGAAGGAGATTGACCCTCACCCCACAGTGAGAGAACTGGCTTTCCTACTGAGATCAAACCAGGCTGCCTGTATTGCTTTAAGGTTTCATGTGATGACCAAATACTAGCATCTTATTGAAGGTGTGTACATAGAAATGGCACCACATTACAGCAAGTATTTCTACTGTAAAAAATACCAAGGCACTCTGGGTCTAATTGTCTTCCTTAAAACATAGCAAGCTTCATGCCACAAATGTCAAGTTCAGCTTCTTTTACCTATACTAGTAAAGTGAGTGGAGGTACTATGATGGCAATAATGTTCACTGTAAAAGATTTTTTGAGTAGAGGAAACACAAATACGTATATTTTTTCCCCTTGGTTTACTGATCAAATTGTGAACACAATTACTTTTGTATATACACATTACATTTCCATTCCTAGTACTTTAGTGTTTACATTAGCTCATAAAATGTGTTTGTGCTATTTGGCTTAAATTTTATGTTCTCACTATATTAGAGATTATCAAATTTGTCTCTAACAGCTCTAGAGGAAATATTTTTGGTTTTGTGGTCTATATGGTTTCCGTTTAAGATACTCAAATGCGATATTGTCATATGAAAGCAGCCACAAATAATATGTAAAAGGGGAGTAACTGTGTTACAACAAACCTTTATTTCTAACACATGAAGGCAGGCTAGACTCCAACCCTAAAAGCGACAAGGAGATAAAAGGAGACCCAACATCATAATGAGTATAACTCATTGTCCAACTTCAGTCCTGTTGTTCCTGAGAGACCTCAGTAGTGGCAGGGTGTCTGAGAAGACACCTGCACAACTGGTGACTTGTGTCTACTGACTGCCCTTCACTTCAAAGAACATACATAGTCAGGGGTGTGAGGCATGCACATTCATGGTCATAAATGGTAGCCCAGAGCAATAAGTCCTTTTGCTCAAAAAAGAAAGATATTCTCACATAGCTTCTTGAAAAACTGTTTATAAGAAGAGGGCCTCTCCTTCTATTATACAGCACAGCAGACACTAAACATAGAAGAGGACTAACCACACTGTCTTTTGTAAATTGTAAAATCATTTAAGTGATTTCATCTTCCTTTCCTATATGTCAATAGAGGCCCAGTGCATGAAATTTGTGCATGGGCGGGAGGACCTTGTGTGTCCCCCAGCTCAGCCTGCACCCTCTCCAACCTGGGACCACTCTCACAGTCCAGGACTGCTGGCTCCAAACTGGTCATCTACCTGCCTGCCTGATTGCCCCTAACCACTTCTGCCTGCCAGCATGATCACCCTTTAACCACTCCCCTGCCAGCCTGCCTAATTGCTACCCTGCCAGACCAATTGCCCCTAACTGCCCTCCCCTGCCAGCCTGGTCACCCCTAACTAACCTCCCTTGTCAGTGTGGTCACCCCTAACTGCCCTTCCCTGCTGGCCTGGTCACCCCAATTGCCCTCCCCTGCTGGTCTGGTTGCTCCTAAATGCTCTTCCCTGCAGTTCTGGTCACCCCTCCACCAGACCTCCCCTGCTGGCCGGGTCACCCCTAACTGACACACCCTACCAGCTTGGTCCCCCCCAACTGCCCTCCCCTGCAGGCTTGGATCCCCCACAACTGCCCCCTGCTTCATGCCTGGTCAACCCTAACTTCCCTCCCCTGTAGGCCTGTTTTCCCCCAACTGTCTTCCCCTGCAGGTCTGGTACTCCCCAAATGTCCTACCTTATAGGCCTGGTCCCCACCCAACTGCCCTTGTCTGCAGGTCTGGTCTCCCCCAACTGCCCTCCCTTGCAGGCCTGGTTCCCCCAACTACCCTCCCCTGCAGTCCTGGTTTCCACTCCTCCTGAACTGTCCTCCCCTGTAGGCCTGGTCACTCCCAAATGCCCACCCTTGAGGGCCCTCTTGTTGTGGCCATCTTGTATCCACATGGGGGCAGCCCTCTTGTGTGTTGTTGGACTTATGGTCAATTTGCATATTATTTTTTATTAGATAGAATATATCAAAAATATATTAGTATGCTGACAGGAAAGATCCCAAAAGGAAAATCTGATGTTGCTATAAATAAAGGAAGATATCCTCTAGAAATAAGGGGAAATGGAGGGTAACCAGGTAGATGCCTTGACATTTGCATGGCACAAGCACCCATCAGCCAAAGTAATAGGCAGAGGGTCTGAGCCAAAGTTATTTGGATGGACTTGTGAATGGGTAGAAGCTGATGGAATTCCTCTTTTCATGACATCTATTTTCACAGTGAAATAGGTAAGAGTAAAGATAACTGAGGAGTGTTACAGATACGGGTAAAATTTTTAAAGCAAATAGTTGAAAAGATGACTTGGAAAATAAATGAACTAGGAAAAATATTTTGCTGATCTCAAAATTTCAGTGATGAATAAAGATGATTTAGTAGTCTGGATCAATTTACATATTCCATGAACATTTTTTTTTTGTTTTGAAAATTCAATGAAAGCAAAAGGGCTTTTCCAGAAATATTCCCAGAATATATCTTGTGATTCCAGAACATTCTCTGAATACAATATGCCCACACAGGGAATTTTGGAGGGTGCATGATTGATCTTTAAGAATCACTGCCTAGTAGTCATGTGCCAGGGAACCTGCGAAAGAAAGAGGCTATGGAGGCCATTGGCATCATCCAAGGACATCAGAGGAATGGCATGGGAGAGCATGCCTTGTCCTCTCCCTGAAACTTCGACAAGTTAACCAACTGTAATTCATCAAAAATATCCTTTGTCAACACAGATACACACCTGAGAGACCCACACATTGGAACATGTAAAGGGGGACTATCACTGGGAATAATCTAGGATCCAAGAAATGAAGAAAGCATAGACTGGAAGCAGATGCAACCCTGCAGCTGGGAGAGGCTGGCTCAGAGGCTGGGAGAGGGGAGAGCTGGCTGAAGCAGGCACTTCCTTTGATGGGGAGGATCAGAGCTGGGGGTGGGGGCACTCAGTACAGCAAGTAGTGAGGGAGCCAAGTGCCCATCAGTAGATGAGTGGATAAAACACCTGTGGTAGATTTACACAGTGGAACATTATTCAGCCGTAAAAAAGGAAGAAATCTTACCATTTACCACAGCATGGATGGACCTAGAGCAGTGGTTCTCAACCTTCCTAATGCCGGGACCCTTTAATACAGTTCCTCATGTGGTGGTGACCCCCAACCATAAAATTATTTTCTTTGCTATTTCCTAACAGTAATTTTGCTACTGTTGTGAATTGTAATGTAAATATCTGTGTTTTCTGATGATCTTAGGCGACCCCTGTGATGGGGTCGATGGACCCCCCAAAGGGGTCGTGACCCACAGGTTGAGAACCACTGACCTAGAGGATTATTTATGTCATGAGAAATCCCCCAGAAGTTGTTATTTATGGTTATCATTTCTGGACAGAAACAAAGATGACCAGATATCCAGCCTCACTTGAAGAAGATCTTGAATGCTTCCTACCAGTAAATGTGCCACTGGCTCAGGGTCTGACCAGGTTCCTGGCTGGCTGCTGGTGAAGAGAAAGAGGATTTCCTGTGGCTGTTGTATGAGGGCGGCACCAGGACATGAGAGCCAGTGTGGCGAGGAGCAGCCAGTGCTGGGCATGAAGCTGGGCTCAGAGCTGACCTCCGTCCTCAGCATGTCCCCTTCCGGCCAGGAGAGACCATCCAATGAGCAATCACCCTCTCACACTCATTCC
>JAAGEH010002530.1:3480972-3557127 GCA_011751065.1 Lasiurus cinereus | reverse complement strand
AAAAAAATAATCAAGTAAAAAGAAAATTCACATTTGTATTTTTTGTATTTAATAAATTTGATACTAAAATATTCAGGATATATGCAACTCTCTATTTTTGTGGTTCTTTTTTCTTGAAGCATCTGATTTATTTGGTTATAGGATCTCTATTTGCATCCATTTCCAGGAAAGAATGGAGAAACAACTGTGTGAAAACTAATCTGTGAGTAAAGACTGAACCTGCAGATGGCACTACAATGCCTTTTAAAATTCAGCTTTCTTTTTAAATTTCAGTTTTCATTTGGTTTAATTAAGTTGAGCATAAGGGAAACATGATTCCATTACTTAGTTTTTTTTTTATCCAGAAATAATAAAATGGAATTACTTCTCTTTACTTTTGTGTTTTATTATTAAAATGGGGAATATCATACTTACTCCTTGAAAAAAATCCACTGTATTTACAAATTGTGAATGCGAAGTGCTCCCTGAGCTGAAATAAAAGTCAGATTTGTGTCTATTTCCTCTTCGATTTTTTGCCTGTCAGGCAGCACCAACTTACTTTGCTGTTGATGGTATTAAATCAAACTGTTGCCCTGAGAACTGGGTAATAATTGGGTAAGGATAAAAATTTCTGTATGAGAATCATTTCAACCTCTTCTTTATAATAATAGGCAAAATGAAGATGTCCTAGAAATAAGCCATAGGAACCCAGACTTAAGATAAAATGGTCATTGGGAAAACAAATTTCCAGCCATCTTTAAATTTAAATTATTTAATTTTTCTTATAACTGTAATATAAAATATGATTAGGCATAGAAGGATATTCTTTTAGCAGATCTGTCTGCTTGGAACACAGCAAATGGAGACCACAACTAGAAGGTAAGTGGGTATCAAAGCAAGGTACTCCATCCGGGCTTTCCAACTGGCTCTAGGCAACCACCTGCAAGGGACTGAGTTGGAGACTTAAAAGCTGGGGTGAGTGTGGGTGTGTGGGTAGAATGGGGAGAAACATGGTAATGCTGCACTGGGCAAAGATCTATAAAAACATGACTGTGACTTTTGAAAGAGAAGAAAAGTTGAATGGCTGGAGGTGAAAGTTCTGGTAACTTAGCTTCTAATCACTTGAGATTGTGTGTGAGAGAGGGCATTGGGAAGGATGACATTCTGTAGAAATGGCACACAGCAGTGGTACTACCACCTTCTCCTGCACTGTGCCTGTTGCCCTAGCCTGGCGCCTTTCTGAAACTTCTACACTGGATTAATTTCAACATAAAGGAACTGTAATAAAATGATGGAGAATGACTTCTCCATGATCTTAAAATTAGTATAGATGTCAACACACTAGCCGGTGTGTCTCAGAGGTTAGAGCACAGGCCCCAGGACTGCAGGGTTGCAGATTGCATTCTGGTCATTGGCACATACCTCCTTTGGGGGCTCTATTCATGGGTCGGTCTGGGCATGTGCAGGAGACAGCCAATCCTTGTGTCTCTCTCATATCAATACTTCTGTCTCTCTGTTTCCCTATTTCTTCCTCAATCTATATAATAAATCTATATCATAAAAGAGAAACATGCAAATTGACCATCCCACCCTGGCTTCCTCTCAAGGAGGGGCTTGGAACCTGGATCATAGGGGGGCATGGCCAGCCTGAAAACAGCTCCCAGCCCCTTAACCAGGCTGGCCACACCCCCATGGGGTGAGATTCCCTGCTAGGGGGCGTGGCCAGCCTGAAAGCAGCCATCAGCCCCTCACCCAGGCTGGCCAGGCACCCCAGCAAGGACCTCTACCCCATGGGGATATAGCCAGCCTTCAAACCACCACAGGCCTCTCACCCACACTGCCCCACACCCTAAGGGAACCCCCACCATGATCCAGGACACTCTTCAGGGCAAACAAGCAGGCTCCCACTTGTGCACCAGACCTCTATCTATACTAATAAATGGGAAATATGCTAATTAGACTAGGAGACCTTTGGGCATTCTTCTGGACAAATCCATGATGGTGGGAACAAGGTAGTGGGGGTTAGAGGACAAGAGGGGAGAGCAGTTGTGGGTGATCCGGCCAGGATGGGACAGTAGTAGTGGGCGATCAGGCTGGTGGGAGTGGCATTGAGGGTAATCAGGCCAGCAGAGACAGGGGGAAGAAATGGGGTTGAGCAGACCAGCAGAAGGGTCAGTTGGGTGCAAGCAGGCCATCAATGGAGGTCAGTTGGAAGTGATCAGGATAGCAGGCAGGGTAGTTTGGGATGGGCAGGCCAGGAGGAGGAATAGTGGGGGGTGAGCAGGCTGGGGGGGAGGGGAGGGGGGAATTTGGGGGTGAGCAGGCCCGCAGACAGAGTGGTTAGGGGCATTCAGGCAGGTAGGCAGGTGAGCGTTTAGGAGCCAGCAGTCCCAGATTGTGAGAGGGATGTCCGACTGCCAGTTTAGGCCTGATCCCTGTAAACCGGTAGTACAACATCCTTCAAGGGGTGCCAGACTGGAGAGAGTGAAGGCTGGCGTGAGAGACACACACCTCCATGCATGAATTTCATGCCCCAGACCATGAGTTTATAGATAAGAAAAAATATATATGAATAGATCACAAAACAGTTTATATAAATCAAGATCTACAAAAACAGCATAAAAGTAAAAATGGCTTTAGAGAAATTGATCCTTTGTAATAAAAGAGAATTATCCTATCTAATTAAGAGGTGATATACAAATTAACTGACATTCTAACATACAAGATGGCCACTCCATGTGGTCAAATGGCTGTCCCATGTGGATAAAATATGGCCACCACAAGATAGCCAACAGGGGAGGGCAGTTGTGAGTGATCAGGCCAGAAGAGAAGGGCAGTTAGGGATGATTGGGACTGCAAGGGAGGGGAGTTAGAGGCAACTAGACCTGCAGGGAAGGGCAGTTGAAGGCAATTGGGCTGGCAGGAAAGCAGTTAGATGCCAATCAGATTGGCAGGGGAGTGGTTAGGGGGGTGATCAGGCTGGCAGGCAAAAGCAGTTAGGGGCAATCAGGCAGGCAGGCAGGCAAGCAGTTGGGAGTCAGCAGTCCTAGATTGTGAGAAGGATGTCCGACTGCCCATTTAGGCCCAATCTGGTGAGACGGGGCCTAAACAGGCAGTTGGACAACCTTTAAGGGGTCCCAGATTGGAGAGCATGCAGATGGGCTGAGGGACATCCACCAACTCCGTGCACAAATTTCGTGCACCAGGTCTCTAGTACATTTACAAGCATAACAAATATATTTGCTATATTTCTAATCTATTCCTGCACATATTTTTTTTTTCTGAAGTAAACTCAATGGTTCTGGGTACAACATTCATTATTCGTTATCTTTGCTGCTAAGATGAAAATATTTCAACATTAAACTCAGTATTCTTTTTATCTAGAGAACAGGACATTTTCTCTTGATCTTTTGCAGCATGAAGTTGTTCACTATAGATTTATATAAATCAGATATAATGACAATTATGTAGGAACTCCCAGAACTATTTACCCTGTGGGAGAGATACTGTGACCTCTTTCAGAGTTCTGTGATAGCTCAGCCCTGAGTACAAGGCCTATAAAATGATGGGCTTTGGAAAGCAGCTACGGGCAATAATTCCCAACCCTTAGTCAGAGCCAAGTTCTAGTTCAACTCCAAAGGCGAGAACTCGTGGAGCCAAGAGAAGACTCTAGACACCAGGTAAGAGTCAAAATGCCTCAGCTTCTCACACGTGAATGAAGTTTCTGAATTCTTTGATTCACAGGTGCTTTCCCTGCTTCCTCTTTGATTAAATGGTGTTTTTTTAAAATTATGCATTCAATAGCACTCTTTGTTTCTTTTTAGCTTATAAAAATTTTTTCATTGAAGAGTTCAATATGTACATTTTTTGAGGTCTTAAACTTGTTTTATAGTGATGATTTCTCTATAACATATGCCAGGTTTATGAATCTAGTAAGTATATAATTTCCTCTTTTTTTTAAGTTAAAATTTCCTAATTTTCATAGTCAGAAAAAGAAACATACCATGTACTCCCAGATTTTTACCTAAACATACTTAGAAAGATAATGTACATGTGGATTAAAGGTAGAAAAATCACAAGCTTTGTTTTTAATGTATTTTTCTGTTTCTAGAAAAATTATTTTAATGAGGATATGTCATGTAATGATGTTGTGACATTATTTTTCATACTTAATTTAGTTAAGTTGTCCAAATCTGAGCATTAAAGAAATAAGGTTTAAGAAATTTCTATAATTTGCTGAAACTGGTTTGGCTCAGTGGATAGTGTTGGCCTGTGGACTGAAGGGTCCCAGGTTCGATTCTGGTCAAGGGGATGTCTCTCTCTCTCTCATTGATGCTTCTAACTCTCTATCCCTCTCCCTTCCTCTGTAAAAAAATGAATAAAATATATTAAAAAAATAAATTTCTACAATAAAAAGCTGAAAAAATGTACATAAACAATTTTTGTATATACATATATTCATATAGGTAGGTTAAATATATGCATACATATACACATACATATATATACACACACATTATTAAATAGATGATACCCTAATTTTATGTAAGTCAGATGCTAAAGCTAAATGATATTTTTTAAAAACTATAAACCAAGACACTAAACTTATATATCACAACTCAGTTATAAGCAGCTGATCCCCAGGGTTAATTCCAGGACTATTAGAGTATAGCCTTCAGTATATATTTGGGCCTACTATGTGCCTGGTGAGGGGTGGTCAGCAGTTGAAGGAAATTCTAATTCAAGCACCTGTCAGAGAGAAATTCTCTTGATTAGAAAGGAATCATATAGCACTTTAACTTTTCTTATAAGATGAAAATTATTTACCAAATTCTTCAAGAACCTCCAGAAATTTCTGCTACACTCCCAGAATTACTGGGTATCATTCTGAAAATTATGAAAACACTTATTTGTAAAGATATGTTTACCCCTTTATCACACTATTACTCACTGTGGGCAAGACATGAAAACCACACACATGTCCCTTGACAGATGATGGGATCAAGAAGTAGAGGGACAGATGTACAATGGAATACTACTCAGCCATATAAATGATGACATATTGCCATACTGGACAACATGGACAGATCCTGACAGTAAAGGGCTGAGTGAAATGTCAGACAGACGTCGAGAGCCATCCGATCTCACTCATACAGGGTGTCCCTAAAACATATACACATGTTAACAACTGCTAGCTCAATTTTGATAATGAAATGAATTTTAATAAACACTGCCTTTATAATTATTCAAACTGTGTCTACGCATTCTTTGGGATGGCCTAGTGGCATATAAAACAGAAAGCAACAAATGAACTAACAAAACAAACTAACAAAAAATACTCATAGAGGCCGACAATGGGGTGGTGGTTACCAGAGGGGAAATGGAGTGGGAGGGAAAATGAAGAGGGTAAAGGGGGTTAAAAATATGGTGATGGAAGGAGACTAGTCTCCTAGTGCCTAGCAACCAATGCAATATACAGGTAATATAGAATTGTACACCTGATACATATATAATCTTATTAACAAATATCACCCCATTTAAAAAAAAAAGGAGAATGGCTTGGCTGGTGAGGTTTGTGGTTGGAAATCTGATGTGATGCTCTCACTTTGGAGGTACAGAGATGGAAAGTAAAAGGAATTCCCAGCTCCTCGTGCTCCTGGTCCTTCTCAGCGTGGTCTTCTCACAGACACAGGCCTTGTCTACCTCGAAAGCAAAAACTCTGAAGTAAGTTCCATGGAGACAGATGAACCTTCTGTCTTCATCTAAATGACAATGTCCTCCTCTCTGGCCACTCTCAGTCTGTTCTCTGTGTCTATGTATCAGTTCTACTTTGCTTGTTCATTTATTTTGCCCTTTAGATCCCACATGTCAATGAAATCATACAGTATTTGTGGCAGTCTGACTTTAGTTTAAAAATCAAATTTTAAATTAAAAAAATAAGAATTTCCTTTCTGTTACTTTGGGGAAATTCAAAATTTTAAAATGATATAGAATTTATTGAAATATTAAATTGATATGCTAAACAAGATTTTTAACATAAGGTCAACTTGATTATTTCTTCTTAAGAGACTTTACTGAAAGTCATTGAATCTGATTATATTATTCAGAAATGGAGTGATTCTTAGGACTTAATCAATAAAGAGAAATGTATCATACCCAGATGAAGGTGAATATTTGATGTTGTTTGAGGACTCCGAGAAAGAAAAGCAGTTGTATAATGTTTCAGCCAAAGTATACTACAAATCAACACATAAAATGTGCTCCCAGTTGTCATAATGAATATTACATTTTTTTAAAATATCTATTTTGTATAAATATTTCTTCCTGTGAAATTTAACTATACCAAAGAAAGACATTTACAATGAGGTGTATATGGCTAATGTTCTGATCAAATTGAACTGACGAGCCCTTATGTTTGGTAAGCAGCTTATAAAAGTTGTATGGCATCAATTTCTGAGATAAACAAAATTTATTCCTTACAACTTCATTAACCATAGAAACCCTTGTTAATTATATTACCCATCTTCTTTAAGTGTGTGATACTTCCCAAGATTTTGAGGGTATTATTGCAAATGACTGTAAAAATTAAGAGTTATATTCTGAGAAATCATCCTATGTAATAAAAGAGTAATATGAAAATTGACCATCACTCCAACACACAAGATGGCTGCCCCCATGTAGTCAAAGATGGCTGCCACAAGATGGCCAGCAGGGGAGGGAAGTTGGGGGCAACCAGACTGCAAAGGAGGGCAGTTGGGGGAGATCAAGCCTTCAGGGGAAGGCAGTTACGGGTAACCAGGCCAGCAGGGAAGGGAAATTGGGGGGCACACGGGCCTGAATGGGAGGATAGTTGGGGAAACCAGATCTGCAGGGGAGGGCATTTAGGGGTGACCAGGCCTGCAGGGGAGGACAGTTGGGGGTGACCAGGCCTGCCAGGGAGGAGAGTTAGGGATGACCAGGCCTGCAGGGGAGGGCGATTAGGGGCAATCAGGCTGGCAGGGTAGTGGTTAGGGGGTGATCAGGCCGGCACGCAGAAGTGGTTAGGGAAAATCAGGAAGGCAGGCAGGCGAGTAGTTGGGAGCCAGCAGTTTTGGATTGTGAGAGGGATGTCTGACTGCCCATTTAGGCCTGATCCTACTAAAATCAAGCCTAAATGGGCAGTCGGACATTCCTTAAGGGGTCCCAGATTGGAGAGGGTGAAGGCTGGGCTGAGGGAACCCCCTCCTCCTCCCATGCACGAATTTTGTGAACCAGGCCTCTGGTTTTATTTTAAGTGGAAGACAAAATACCATTTAAAGGGCAAAATTACCTTGATTAAGCTTTAGTAAAAAGAGATTCTGACTGCTTGCAAATTGAATTACCCCAAAATGGCAGGTGAATTCATTTTTTAAAAAGTAGTGCTTTAGAAATTTTTTTTTTCCTTTTTTATTGTCTAAAATTTTACATATGTCTTTTTTTTCCCTCATTTGACTCCTCTCTCCCACCCCAGCATTTCCCACCCCGGGCAAACCGCCATTGCCCCAGTGTCTGTGTCCATTGGTTATGCTAATATGCATGCTTACAAGTCTTTTGGTTGCTCTCTATTCCCCCTCCCCCTCTGCCATTTGTCTCTAGATCTGTTCTTGTTCATGAAATTGTGTTGAGAAATGAAATTTTAAATATAAATGCACATTTTTGTATTTCCATGCAGCTATTTCTACAGTGTAACACTGCGTGTTTCCACATGTCAGGGCTTCAGCCAGCCTCATGTATGGCAGCTTGTGCCCCTGTCCATGACTGGCATGCAGAGGCTGTAACATGGAACAAGCCAGGGTGAACTAACCTTCTGTTGCACAAAATGTCAACATCAGAAATTGCACCCATTCTAGTAAAACTTTAACATTCAGGATTGTAGATTAAAGGAAGTGTCATGTCTGTGTAAAGAAAAGATATCTAGTGAGAAAAGCTGTTCATTCACAGAGCAACTTGTCAAGAGCAGCACTGACGTATAGATAGAGTAGCTCTGTCCTGCAGACAAAGAATAGAAGCTTCCTCATTAGAACAAAAAACTTGGTTGCTGGACTCTAAGGTACTCTCTATATTAAGAGATATTGATTCCAAAAAATGATTGCAAAAGGTATAACAAAGTTTGTGTTAAAATCAGGATAGTTTCTTTTTTTATCTATACTTTGATTCTAAGTGGAAAGTTAAAGCACCAAAATTAAATGAATGAAATGGAAATAGATTTAAGTATATTTTAACCATCAATATGACTCAGAAAAAAAATTAGTTTTATAAATTTCATCAGGGATTAAATTCATTAAGCATTACTTAACACTGACTTATACTTCTAAAAGAGATACTTTGTTAATTTGCCAAATTTGAATCTTCAAATATTGGAGTATAATCTTACCTTATAATAGACAAACATGTAAATTGACCATACCTCTGCTACACCCACTGCCAATCAGGAGTGAGTATGCAAATTAACCCAAGGAAGATGGTGGTTTAATTTGCATATGCAGGCACAGAGTGGCCAGGAGGGGAAGGGTGCCTGCTATGAGGGGGAGAGGAGGAGCGAGGACTTGCACACTCCCGGGCTACTGGGAGTGAAGACAAGGGAAGGAAGGCTTATTCTTGCTCAAATACCGTGCAACAGGGCTCTAGTCCTATATAATAAAAGGCTTATATGCAAATCAACCTAATGGAGAAACTACCAGTTGCTATGATGCTCCCTGACCACCAGGGGTCAGACACTCAACACAGAAGTTGCCTGGTGGTGTGAGCAGTCCCACAGGTGGGCTGTGGCTCAGCCTGAAACTAGATTCATGGATAGGCGAGCACAGCAGTAGTGGAGTGGGCCTAAGCCATCAGTTGGACATCCCCAGAGTGCTCCAGGACTGCGAGAGGGCACAGGCCTTACTGAGGGACACCACCACCTCCCTCCCCTCAGTACATCATTTTCGTGCACCGGGAGTCTAGTGTAGTAAAAGTGACAAGAAAATATCCTTTATTAGATTGTTAGAGAATTTCCTTTTGCATCTGAGCTTTTTGGAATGGCTTTCATAATAATCTGATGAATTTTGTTCATACTCATTTAGTCAAAATAACATTGTAGAAATTGTTTTGAAAATTGTGGCTATCCTGTCTTCCTTGTTTTAGGAATGTCAAACATGAGGATTTAGTTAACACCACTAACATTAGTAAACTCTCGGATGATCACTCTCTCAAAGACAACCCGGACGAAATTATTATTGAAAAACGAGCGAGGTAATGGGAATTTATTCTGTGCATCAAGCACATTATGGTTAGTTAAAATTATCACCATTTATGGTTCATTTCTTCATTGCAAATTAATAATTCTTGATAATGTTGAATTTAGTTGGACACACCAGGCCCCTGCATTAGGAAATAAGACTTTGTAGTAATATAATAAATAGTCCTTGGCTCTGACACACTTATATTTTCTTGGTGGCAGTTATTTGTAAATCTATAATCAAATTGAAGTAGACCCAGTAAAAAATAAAGAAGACATAATATAAAGAGAAATGAATTTTAAGGTAAAGCATAGTACTTGTTTATAACTGTCCTACTAAAAGCAAGCATCGGAAATAGAAACACATTTAAATATGTTTTTACCCACCAATGTGACTCAGAGAAGAATTAGTTTGGTAGAGTCTGTCAGTGAACATTATCTTACACAGACTTATACTTCTAAAAAAGATACATTGTTAATTTTGCTAAATTTGAGTCTGCAAATATAGACTATAATTTTATATATGTGACAAGAAAATATCATTTATTAAATTGTCAGATAATTTAATAAATGATATTTTGGATTTGAGGTTGCATAAATGCCTTTCATAATAATCTGATGAAGTTCATTCATACTCATTTAGTCAAAATAACATTGTAAAATTGTTTTTGAAAATAGTGGCTATCTTGTCTTCCTTGTTTTAGGAATGTCAGAAATGCAGAGGGAGATTCCACCGATGACATTAGTAGTCTCTTGGATGATCACTCTCTCAAAGACTACCTAAAGTCCCTTATTGAAAAACGAGCGAGGTAATGGGAATTTATTCTGTGCACCAAGCACATTATGGTTATTTAAAATTATCACCGTTCACAGTTCATTTCTTCATTGCAAATCGATAATTCTTGATAATGTTGAATTCAGTTGGACACACCAGGCCCCTGCATTGGGAAATGAGACTTTGTAGTAATTAAATAGTCACTGGCTCGGATATACTTACATTTTCTTCATGGCAATTACCAGTAAATCCATAATCAAGTTGAAGTAGACACAGTAAAAACTAAAGAAGACGTAATATAAAGAGAAATGAATTTTAAGGTAAAGCAGAATACTTGTTTATAACTGTCCTGCTAAAACCAAGCTTAGGAAGGTTCTTTCTTCAAATGGTCAACAGCTCAATAAAGAGATAGCATCCTTCTGGAGAAAACCTTTTAAAGGAGAGTTAATTTTTAAAGAATATTTCCTCCCAGTGATACAACACACCTGCAAATTGTCCTGTGTTTTACATACATACAAGTAGAGAGATATAGAAATAGAGATAGATAGATAGATAGATAGATAGACAGACAGACAGATAGAGAGAGATCTTTAATAAAGCATTTATAAAGTACCAAGTCTTTAACATCCCAGAAATGCATAATGTGTTGGACTGTTCCTTGTTTCCCAATGTTAAGCTCTGGGGTAGGTTAATTTAGCGTATTTGTGCTAGAAAATGAGTAGGGTATTGGAATGCCTTTGTAGCTAACCCCTAGGAATCTAGAACTTGGGGCACACACACCATGTTCTGACACAACCCTTTGTCTGCTCCCCTCACATTTCTTAGCGAGGACATCTCAGAAGACCTGGGACCAAGCAAACGCCATACAGATTCCTCATGCTCATCCGCTCTGGCCAAGTTCTTTGCTAAGCACCCTGGTGGGTAGGTAACACTTGAAGCGGTTCCTTGAAGGGGATCGATAAACACACAGCAAGCTTGCTCAGTTCAGAAATGATAAAGGACATTCAAAATACTACAAGCTACACACAGAGCCTCACCTCCCTCTCTAGCTCCCCATCTATCCTCTGAAGCAGCAATTCTCCACCCTGGCTGCCAGTAGACCGCCCAGGAGGATGTAGAAAATGCCATGTTTGGGCTCCCCCCAAAACCATGGCTGGGAAACTAGAGCCTCTGTGGCTGTGGCTCTAGACATGGCATTTCTTAAGCCTTCCCAGTTACGACTATTGTGTCTCCGGGGGTAGTAAAATCACAGTGTAGGCATCTACTCTGAATCCGGAAGCAAATGTTATAAAAAGCACTGTTTTTTTAACCATGGAAAGCACAGTCCACTAGCAATTTGGTATTGCATGAAAGTCCCTTGATGAGCATTTCAACTCCCTCATTTTACCAGATGAACTCTGAGTGATTGTTTTTCTTCGGAGACTCCGTAAATACTGAATCTGGTTGGGGTGCGTCGATATTGGAGCACAATAAATAGAAAGTGGGTGCTCTCCCTTTTTTATTCTAATTATGATTGTGTAGACGGTGAGTTTTTAGGGACAATTCTGGTCAAACTGACACTCTGTCCATCGGATTGTAATTCTGTCTGGATACATTAAGCTTACCTCATGGTTAAAAAAAAACAGTTCATAGTTCATACATAGCATTTCTGAGAATGTTTTCGCCCCCAGAGAACTGTAGAGAGCAGAGAGCAGCAGAGGTTAAATATTTCTTGAGATGCTCTCTCATATAGCGGCCTTAACTTGTACCATTTTCTCTTCCGGGGCAGCGCTAAAAAGAGAAATTCTTAGGAGTCCAGAGAGGTGATTCAAATTGAAACAAAGCCGATGACAAGTTCTCAATGGTGAGTATATCATCTGCGCATGCTTATCATATTCCTACAGCCATCGTCCAGCTAGTTCAGTAGCTCAGAGCTGATTGGAAACAAATAGCCTAGACTTGGTGCCCAGTGAGACCTCATGTCAGAATGGCACTCCTACATGTAGTGAACTGTGGACCAGGAATCAGAGGGAAGTATTCATGCAGGAATCAGATCGCATATGGAGGAAAACCACCATGAGTAAAGCAGTTTTCACCTCCTCGTTTATTCAGACATATTCCTTCCCTCCGTCCAGACATAACCAAATAATAATAAAAAACTGGCTTTCCTATGGAGATCAAGCCAAGCTCCTCATATTCATTTCAGGGTCCATCTGAGGATCAATGGCCAGCATCTTATTGAATTGAAATGCAGGGAAATGCCCCCCAAATTTCATCAAGAATTGCTATTGTGAAAATACCAAGGTGCCTGAGTATAATTGTATTCCTTGGAATACAGCAAGGCTCATGAGTCAAAAAATCAAATTCAGGTTCTTTAAATATAAAGTGAATTTCGGTACCATGATGACAATAGAATTCACTGTAAAAAAACTTTTTGAGTACAGAAAACACAAATAGGTGTGGTTTTGTTGTTGTTGTTAACTCATAAACTTATCACAGTTGTATTTATATGCGTGTTATATTTCTTTTCCAGAACATTAATGTTTACATTGGTTCATAAAATATGTGGATAACATTTGGCTGAGTAAAATATTGTTATCACTATATCAGAGTTGGCAAATTTTTCCTAAAGGCACTAGAGGAAATGTTTTTGGTTTTATGGTCTATATGGTTTCTGTTTAAAATACTCAAATATGCTACTATAATATGAAAGCAGCCACAAATAATATATACAAGGAATGGGAGTATCTTTGTTACAATAACACATTATTTCTAAAACATGAAGGTAGGCTAGACTCCAAGCCTGAAAGGATCAAAGAGATAAAAGGAGACCCAAGCTCAGAATGAGTGTAATTCACTGTCCATCTTCAGTCCTGGTGTTCGTAAGAATCCTCAGCAGTGGGCAGGGTGTCTGAGAGGACACCTACACAGTTGGTGACTTGTGTCCTCTCATTATCCTTCACTTCTAAGGAACATACATGGTCAGAGATGTGGCATGTGCCTATTCATGGTCATAAATGTGTAGTTCAGAGAAATTAGTCCCTTTGCTCAAAAAAAGGAAGGTCATCCCATGTGGCTTCTTATAAAACTTTAGAAGAAGAAGGCCTCTACCTGACATTAAACAGAACAGCAGACATTAAATCATAGAAGAGAACTAACCACCCTGTCTTTTGTGAATTGTGAGATTATTTATGAGATGACATCTTCCATTCTTTCTTTAAATATGTAGTTTTGGACACATTCTTTTTCACAAGAAATCTCTTGGGCCCGCCATTTGTGAAAACTACAAATGGGGAATTAGTGACTGGGCACAGGGCCCCTTCCATCCCAGGGCCTTTCTGCCCATCAGGCCTTTGGAAGATGCACTCCTGATATCCCACCACATGCTCTCCTGTCACAGGCTATGGACAAGGGGCACAGGGAAAGAGATGTTCATCAATTAAGGATGAAATTAAGATATTGCCAAGAAAATACTTATATGCTTACATACCATTTCTTTCTTTTTCAGATTCCCCAAGAAAAATCATTAGATAAAGTAATCCTAATTTGATTTCTACAGAACTCAAGAAAGCATCTTCCAATAAAATAAATTAAAAATGCTGTTGTGTGCATGTTTTGATTTAATTTATTTTTATTTAGAAGTAACAGGAAAACATCTTATCTAATAAAGAGGTAATATTCAAATTGACCATCACTGCAACACACAAGATGCAAACCCCATGTGGTCAAAGATGGCCGGACCCATGTGGACACAAGATGGCTAGCAGGGGAGGGCAGTTGTGGGCAATCAGGCCAGTAGGGAAGGGCAGTTGGGGGGACAGGCCTGAAAGATAAGCCAGTTGGGGGTGATCAGGCCTGCAGGGCATGGCACTTTGGGGTTACCAGACCTGCAGGGGAGAGCATTTGGGGGGGACTAGACCTACAGAGGAGGGCAATTGGGGGTGACCAAGCCTGTAGGGGAGGACAGTTAGGGGTGATGAGGCCTGTAGGGGAAGGCAGTTGTGGGTGACTAGGCTGGCAAGGGAGGACAGTTGGGGCCAACCAGGCCTTCATGGGGGGACTGTTGGGGATGAATAGACTGGCAGGGGAGGGCAGTTAGAGGTGACCAAGCCAGCAGAGGGGAGCAGTTAGGGGCAATCAGGCCAGCAGGCAGGTGAGTGGTTGGAAGCCAATATCCTGGATTGTGAGAAGGATGTCCAACTGCCCACCGGGATTAGGCTAAATGGGCAGTTGGGCATCCCTCGAGGGGTCCCAGACTGGAGAGGGTGCAGGCTGGGCTGAGGCACACACATACCTCCCATGCACAAATTTTGTGCACTGGGCCTCTAGTCTTCAAATAAAATAAACTAATTTTAAAAATACTGTGCTGTGCATGTTTTTATTTAATGTATTCTTATACTAGAGTGCTGGTGCACAAATTACATGCACTGGCAATAAATACCCTCAGCCTGGCCTGCGCCGTCTCACAGTCCAGGACCCCTCAGGGGATGTTCGCCTGTGGGAAGCGGGCCTAAGCCAACAATCAGAATCTCTCCCACAGTCTAAGACCCTTGCTCTTTACCACGAGTCTGCTCACTCTCCATTCCTTAGCACTTCCATGGAGGCGGGAGATCCTCCCGTCACCGCTGCTGCACTCACCAGCTGTGAGCCCACCTTCTGGCTGAGCTGTGCTCCCCCTGTGGGAGTGCACTGACCACCAGGAGACAGCTCCTGCTTTGAGTGTATGCCCGCTGGAGGTCAGTGTACATCATAGCAACAGATTTATCTGGTTGTTCTGCCATAATGGTTGCTTAAGCTTTTATTACATAGATGATAGCTATTATGCTTATATTGCAGATAATATTTGTGAATTCTTAAGTTTGTCTTAGTGATAATCTTGGAATTTCACATGCTTTGTACATTTTCTTTCTAGTGTATGTTTAATGATAAATATACTAGGCTTATAACCATTCTATGAGGCATTTTGAAAGTGTAGTAATTGAGTAAAATTGATCTGTTTATTTATGGAGCTTCCTTAACTGTTCACATAGTACAGCAAATAATCAATGTGTGTAAATTTGAATGTTAAACAGGTAGAATGCTGTGATAAATAAATCTAAAAATGTCTCTGTGGGACCTAGCAGATTTTTCTCAGTGGTTAGAGCAATGGCCCATGCACTGAAGTATTTTGGGTTCAATTCCAAGTAAAAGGTGGGTACCTGGTTTGCAACTTCAATTCCCAGTCCAAGTCAGGGCTCATAAAGGAGAACATTTATCCATTTCTTTCTCTCTCTCTCTCTCTCTCTCTCTCTCTCTCTCTCTCTCTCTCTCCCCCTCCTTCCCTCTCTCTAAAAAATAAATAAAATAAAAATAACATATGTAGAATTCAAAAAATATTACATAAATCAGGATCTACATGAATAGCATAAAATAAAGTAAAATAGACTTTAGCAATTGGATGCTTTGTAACAAAAGAGAATTATACATCAGTAAGTATAAATATATGTATATATTGAGTCAATTTCTTAACATATATTTTTATTTTCTGAAGTAAACTCAGTGGTTTTAGGTATAACATTAATCACTTGCTTATATCTTTGCTGTTAATGAAAGATTAATATATTTCACTAGTGGCCAGGTACATAAATTCATGCAAGAGGGGGGATTCCTCAGCCTGGCCTATACTCCCTCCAACCTGGGACCCCTTGAAGGATGTCCTACTGCCAGTTTATAGGGATTGGGCCTAAACAGCAGTCAGACATCCCTCTCGCAATCCGGGACTACTGGCTCCTAACCGCTCACCTGCCTGCCTGCCTGCCTGCCTGCCTGATTGCCCTTAAACACTCAACCTACTCACCCCCAACTGCCCCCTGCCACCAGCCTACTTGCCCCCAAATGCCTCCCATGCCAGTGTGTTCACTCCCAGCTGCCTCCCCTGCTGGCCTGTTCCCCCCCACATGCCCCCCATGCTGGCCTGCTCACCCACACCTGCCCTCACCACTGGCCTGCTTGCCCCCAACTGCCCCCCTTCTGGCCTGCTCAGTCCAAATTGCCCCCCCACTGTCCTGATCACCTCCAACTGACCCCCACTGATGGCCTGCTTGCCTCCAACGGGCCCCCCTGCTGATCTGCTTATCCCCAAAGGCCCTGATCCCCACCAGCCTGATCACCCACAGCTGCCACCTCATCCTGGTCTGATCACCCAAAACTGATCTCCCCTCTTGGCCTCTAACCACCTCTATCTCGGGCCCACTACCATGAATTTGTCCAGAAGAATGTCTGAAAGGTCTCCAGGAAGGTCTTCCAATCTAATTAGCATATTACCCTTTTATTAGTATAGATAGAGGCCTGGTGCATGAGTGGCCACCAGCTGGTTTGCCCTGAAGTGTGTCTGGGATCAGGGTGGGGGTCCTGCTGGAGACCTTACCTGGCAAGTCTGGGTAAGCGGAAGATGGTTGTTTTCAGGCTGGCCAAACCTTTAGAGGGAAACCTCACCCTATGGTGGTATGGCCAGCCTGGGGGAGGGGCTGAGGAATGTTTTCATGCTGGCCACATGCCCTTCACAGTGGGGGTCCCTGGTGTGGTGCCTGGCCAGCCTGGGTGAGGGGCTGATGGCTGTTTGCAGCCTGGCCAAGACCCCTGGCTTCCCCAGCTCCCAGCCCCGCCTTTTGTGCTTTTTTATTTTTTTTTCAGTGCCTCTTTGAGCAGAGGCCAGGGCCAGCTGGAAGCAGTCATCTGGGATGTATTTATCTTCTATAATTGAAACTTTGTAGCTTTGAGTGGAGTCCATAGCCTGTGAGGACAGGCAGGAAGCTTGGCTTCCTCCATTGCAGGGCAACCCAAGCCTCCTGCTAGCTCCAGCTCTGTGTCCACTGCTATCTTGGTTGGGTTAATTTGCATACACACTTCTGATTGGTAGGCATGGCTTGTGGGCAGAGCGGAGGTACGGTCAATTTGCATGTTTCTTTTTTATTAGATAGGATGTTAAACTTGGTATTGTTTTTATCTAAAGAACATTTCCTCTTGATCTTTTACTCTTGAAATCATTCACTATAAATTTATATAAGTCGTTTATGATGGTAATTAAATAAGAACTCCCAGTCCTATTCACACTGGGAAAGAGGTGCTGAGACATCTTTCAGAGTTTGTAATGGCTCAGCCCTGAGTACAAGCCCTACAAAATGATGGGCTTTGAAATGCTGACCAAGGTAGAGGAGAAACAGCTCCTGGCAATAATACCCAACCCCTAGCCAGAATTATGTTGTAGTTGAACTGTAAGGGCAGAACTGGTAGAGCCAAAGATAAGACTCACAGTCACCTGGTAAGTTATAGAAATGCCTCAGCTTCCCACATATGAATGAAGTCTCTGAATTTTTTTGCTTGAAATATGCTTTTCCTGCATGCTTTTCGACTCAGTACTTTAGAAAAATTATGCATGCAAGTAGTTCTTTATTGAAATATAAGATTGATACACCAACCAAAAATTTTTAGCATCAATTCAACTTGATTCTTTCTTCATATATACCTTACTGAAATTGTATTCATAAACAAAATTACAAACCAGAACACCCCACAAAATTCATCAAATATGAATGACTATTTAGCAATAGGCAATCCTTTGGACTTCATCAAGACAGAGAAACATGTCACAGCAAGTTGAATCTTTAAAGTAGAGTTTGGGGACATAGAGAAAGAAAAGTACTTGAGGAATATTTCAGCCAAATGCTACTAAACATCAACAGATAAAGTGCTCCCAGTATACATATTGAATATTAAATTTTTTTCATAGCTTCTATTTTGTATAAAATCTTTCTTCCTGAAAAATTTAACTTTGTTCGGGGAAGATATTACCAATGAGGTGTACATTGCTTAATGTTCAGATTGAATTGAACTGAGTAGCTCTTAGGCTTCCTACATGCAGCTTATAAAAGTTGGATGGCATCAATTTCTTGGATAAACAAAATTTTACTACTTACACGCTCATAAACCATAGAAGCCATTCACAATTATGCCACCATCTTTTTTAAATGGGTGATATTTCCCAAGATTTTGAGTGTCTTATTCCAAATTGCCTCACTTGTTTGGGTGACAAAGAGCTAAAGATTAAACATTTCATATGAGAGTCATATCAAACTCTTGTTTGTAATAACCAGATTAAAAAAAAATAAACACAAAGATTTCCAAGAATTAAGTCACAGCATCTCAGACTTAAGTCAGAACTATGAATAAGGGAAACAAAATTCCCTACATTTGGAAATGTAATTCATTTAATTTTTCTCGTAACTGGATTAGAAAGTCTGATTAGCACAGCAGGATATTCTTTTACTGGATCAGTATGAATTTGAACAAATCAAATAGATACTAGAATCTTAAAGTCCAAGAAAGAGTTGGGCCTTTGAATCATTCTCCCTTGAGGAATATAAGAAAAACAATTGTAAAAACAAATACATACACTGAAAAAGTTTAATAGATAAAAGTAAAGAGAGCATTTTACTTTCTTGTCCATAAAGTTGTCCATATGGCTATATTTTTACCTTGAACTCTGTTCGAATACTTGCAAAGATACTTTGAGTTAAAAATTAAGTGGTTACTGCAGAAACCGGTTTGGCTCAGTGGACAGAGCGTCGGCCTACAGACTGAAAGGTCCCAGGTTTGATTCCAGTCAAGGGCATGTATCTTGGTTGCAGGCACATCCCCAGTAAGGGGCGTGCAGAGGGCGGCTAAACAATTCTCTCTCATTGATGTTTCTAACTCTTTATCCCTCTCCTTTCCTCTCTGTAAAAAATCAATAAAAATATATTTTAAAAAAATTAAGTAGTTATCAAAGCACGGTACTCTATCCATGCTTGCCAGCCAGTTCTTTGCAATCACCTGTCAAGTGATTGAGCTACATTATGTTCAAAAGCTGGTGTGGTTGGTTGTGTGTTGGAGAATGGAGGAGAAACATTACAATTCTGCCCAGGGAAAAGATTTATGAAAAAGCTAACTATGACTTTTGAAAAAGAAGAAAATTTGAATTCCTTGAGGTAGATATTCTGGTAACTTAGTTTTTAATCATTTGAGATTATTTGTGAGAGAGGACATTCTATAGAAATGTCACACAGAAGTGGTACTACCACCTTCTCCTACACTGTGCATGCTGCCCTAGCCTGGAGCCTTTCTGAAACTTCTACACTGGGATTAATTTCAACATAAAGGAATTTCAATCATAAAATGATGGAAAATTACTTCTCTATGCTTTTAAAACTAATATAGATCTTTAAAAAGATTTTTTTAAATATATTTTATTGATTTTTCACAGAGAGGAAGGGAGAGGGACAGAAAGTCAGAAACATCAATGAGAGAGACATCGGTCAGCCGCCTCCTGCACGCCCCACACTGGAGATGTGCTCGCAAGCAAGGTACATGTCCCCAACCGAAATCGAACCCGGGACCTTTCAGTCTGCAGGCCGACGCTCTATCCACTGAGCCAAACTGGTCTTGGCTTTAAAAAGATTTTATTAAGAAGGGTCTACATCAATAGAATAAGTTTTTAAAAGCTTTAGGAGGACTGATATTTTGTAAGAAAAGATAATTATGCATTTGACGGGCTAGCAAATGTGTTTGTTGCCTTTTGAATCTATTCCTGCCCATAAATTTTTTTATTTTTCTGAAGCAAACTCAATGATTCTGAGGATAACATTAATCATTCACTTATATCTTTGCTGCTAAATAAAAATTAAACTATTTCACATTAAACTTGGTACTGTTTTTTATCTAAAGAACAGGACATTTCCTCCTGATCTTTTACATCCTGAACTTTCTAGAATTTTATACGAATCAGATATAAAGACAATCAAGTAAGAATTCCCATTCCTATGCTCCCTGGGAGAGGGCTGCTGTGAAGCCTTTCGGAGTTTTGTGATGGCTCAGCCCTGAGCACCAGCCCTACAAAATGATGGGCATTTGGACTGCTGGTCAAAGTAGAGGGAAAGCAGCTGCTGGCAATAACACCCAACCCTTAGCCAGAACCAAGTTCTAGTTCAACCCCAAGGGCGAGAACTGGTGGAACCAAAGAAGAGACTCCCAGTCACCTGGTAAGTATGGCAATGCCTCAGCTTCTCACGTGTACATCAAGTTTCTGAATTCTTCTGTTCAAAAGATACTTTCCCTGAATACTGTTTTATAAATTACTCATTCAAGTAGGGATGGGTTTTTTTTTCTTTCTTGTATATAAATTTTGGACTAAAGGATTCAGCGGATACCTTTGATTTTGATGTTGTCAATGTTTTAAAATATTCCTTTGTTATTGTTGACCGTCTAATAGATGTTCCTCATTGTCCCTGCTTTGCTGCCCTCTCTCCATCCCCAGTCCTCACCCCAGGTCTTCATAGCATTACTGTCTGCTGTGGACATGGGCTATGCATACATGCATGCATGTTCTTTGATTAATGTCTTCCAGTCTTCCCCCCAAACTCCTACCTCTGAGATCTGTCAGTCTTGATTTATTTTGTCTGCCAGTTTATATTGTGTCAATGTGTTCTTAAGTGCTCTTCTTTCTATGTCAGATGTTGGTTATGTGGATCTATGAAGCACACATTTTCCTCTTTATTTTAAGCTTAAATGGCTTAATTTTTAAAGGCCTAAAGAGAAACACACCTGGAAGTCCTAATTTTCTATCTAAAAGCTGTTTAGAATTTAATGTATATGGGATTGTATGTAAAAAGCACAACTCTTATTTTTGTAACATATTTTATGGAAATATTATTTCAGTGATGTCATGTGGTTTAGTGATTTCATGGTATTAATTTATACTGATAATTGAGTTTAGCCATGCAAATATAAGTATAAGGACATAAACTTCCAATAATATCTACAACTAAAAGCAAAAAAAAAAGATATAGAGAAAAGGAGATGATATGGAGATATAAGTAAAGATATGGATATGTACAGGTATATAAATATACATAAATGTATATACACATATTATCAAATAGACAACACCCCAGTATTCTATAGTCAGAGGCTACAACTAAATGTAGAAGAAACAAATAATTTTTTGAAACTGTTACAAAAGATACCTTATCCCTGGCAAGAAATGTACAGCAATTGAAAGGGATCCTAATTTCTACTCAAGCACCTGTCATGAGAGAAATCCTCTTTATTTAAAATGGAATCATAATGCAGTTTATTTTTTATAAAAATGAATACATTTTTTGAAACTCTGCAACATCCTTTAAAAACTCTGCTACACACTCATAATTATTGGGTATCTTTCTGAAAATTCTGAAAACACTTCTTTGTAAAGATGATAAGTATATCAATGTTTATTGCAGTATTATTCACTGAAACAACCTATATGTTCTTTAAAGGATGATTAGAAAAAGAATTCATGATACACATGTACAATGGAATATTAATCATCCATATAAGAAATGAAATATGGACATTTTTGACAACATGGAAAGATCCTAACAGTATAATGCTAAGTGAAATCAGTCAAACAGAAAAGTTCAGAACCATGCAATTTCACCACTTGTGGGATATAAAACAGAAAGCAACAAATGAACAACAACAACAAAAAACTCATATACACAGATAATAGGATGGTGGTAACCAGAGGGGAAATGGGATTCAGGGAAGAAGAAGAAAAGAAGGTTAGATATATGGTGATGGAAGGAGACCAGACTTTGAGTGCTGAGTACACAATGCAATATACAGATAATATAGTATAGAACTGTACATTTGAAATGTATATAATCTTATTAACAAATGTCACCCCATTAAATTAACAAAAAGAATGACCTGGCTGGTGAGGTCTGTGGGTGGAAAATCTGATGTGACTCTCTTCCTTGCGAGATACAGAGATGGGAACCAAAAAGAATTCTCAGCTCCTCCTGCCCCTGATTCTTCTCAGCGTGCTCTTCTCACAGACATGGGCCTTGCCTGCTTTGGAAGTGGAAATTCTGGGGTAAGTTCCCTTTCAATGGAGACAGCTGATCCTTCTGTCTTCATCTAAATTAGAATTAACTCCTCTCTGGCCACTATCAGTTTGTTCTAAGTATGTATGAGTCGGATTCTATTTTGTTAGTTCATTTATTTTGTTTTTGAGATTTACATATATGTAGAAATCATATGGTATTTGTTTTTTCTGGCTGTAAGTCACCAATAAAATTTAAATTAAAAAAGGAATGTACTTTTTGTTATTTTTAGACAACTCAATTTTTTAAATTTATGGGTTATCTATTAAAATATTAGGTTAATAAGACCGTATAGCATCATGTCAACCTGATTATTCTTTTGTACATCTATTACTGAAATTGTATTCATACATTAGATTACAAATCAGAAGGCTCACTAGATTCATTAAATTTGAGTGATTATTCAGCAATGGGGCAAATCTTTGGACCTGATCAATACAGGGAAACATCACACCAAGGTGAAATTGAGTGTTGGGTCACAGAGAAAGAAAAATACTTGAGGAATGTTTCAGCCAAATGCTACTAAACACCAACAAATATTCAAAATGCTGCCAGTTTTCATACTGAATATTAAAATATTTTCAAAGTTTCTATTTTTTATAAAGTCTTTCATCCTGTGAAATTTAACTTCTCAAAGGGAAGATATTATCAATGACGTATATTTGGCTTAATGCTCTGATCAAAATGAATTGAGTAGCTTATGCTTATAAAAGTTGTATGACATCACTTTCTGGGATAAACATACTTTTACTACTCATCTATATATGTATATAAAAGCCTAATAGGCCAAGTGTTCAGCCATTCCATCAATCCATTCAGTCAACCACTTGACCATTCACTATGATATGCACTGACCATCAGGGGACAGACACTCCAACCAATAGGTTAGTTTGCTGCTGGGATCCGATGGATTGGGACTGGGTGAAATGGGCCAGACACACCCTGGAGCCAACCTCCAGTGGTCCCTGCCAGCCTCTAAAATATTTATTCTAATTAATTTCCTTTCAATGTGCATGAATTCATGCACTGGGCTTCTAGTACTCTCATCTATATTAATAAAAGCTAAGGTGGCCCTCACATGTGATGTCACTACAAGATGACCACCACAAGATGGCCACATGCACAGCGAAGGCTGGTCCTATCATCCACTCCACGTGGTGAGGCCCGAGGGTCCCACATCTCTGTGCAGCACAGAGACATCCAGTACCGGTGTCTCCATTGCCTCACAAAAGGAGGTAGTTCACAGTAGGGGAGGGCAGTTGTGGGTAATCAGGCTGGCAGGGGAGAGCAGTTATGGGCAATCAGGCTGGGAGGGGAGGGCAGTTGGGAGTCATTGGGCCAGCAGGAGAGGGAAGCTGGGGGCAACTGGACTGGCAGGGGAGCAGTTAAGGCAGGGGAGTGGTAAGAGGGCAATCAGGCAGGCAGGCAGGCAAGCAGTTAGAATCCAGCAGTCCAGATTGTGAGAGGGATATCTGACTGCCAGTTTAGGCCCTACAGGATTGGGCCTAAACTGGCAGTCAGACATCACCTAAGGGGTCCCAGATTGGAGAGGGTGCAGGCCGGGCTGAGGGACACCCTCCCCCACAGCACAAATTTTGTGCACCAGGTCACTAGTAAACAATAAAAGCCATTGCCAATTGTTCTCCCCATCATTTTTAAATGAGTGATACTTCTTAAGATTTTGAGTGTCATATTTCAAATGACTATAAAAACCTGTATTATATTGTGAGAAAGAATTTTATTATACTTGGGTCACAGAATATCATTTGAAGGAGAAAATTAATTCGATCAAGCTTTAGTAAAAAGAGACCCTCAGTAGTTGCACATTGCATTATCTGAAAATGGCAGGTGGGTTCATTTTTAAGGAGTAGTGTTTAAGAAAATGCACTTTTGAAATATAAACGTTCTATTTTCATGTTTCCATTAAGGCATGTCTACAGTGTAACACTGCATGTTTCCATGTGTCATGGCTTCATCCGACCTTTTTTATGACAGCTTGTGCCCCTGTCCATGACTTGCATGTAGAGGCTGTAACATGGAACACACCTAACCACTCACTTGCATTTTGTTGCATAAAATGTCAACATCAGAAAGTGGACCAATTCTAGGAAAACTTTCACCTTCAGGATTGCCAAAGAAAAGATGTCTAATGAGAAAAGCTTTTCATTCAAAAATCAATTTGTCAAGAGCAGCACAGAGGTATAGACAGAGTAGCCCTCTACTAGAAAGAAAGAATAGAAGCTTCCTCATAGGAAGTTTTGTGGCTAGACTCTTAGGTCCTCTCTATGTTAAGAGATTTTGGTTCCAAAATAGTTTGGAGAAGAAATAGCAAAAGTTATAATAAAGATTTTGGTAAAATCAAGGTAGTTTCTTTTTTGTATGTGTTTTGATTCTAAGTAGAAGAATAAATCACCAAAGATAAATAAAATTAAATGAATTCAATAGAAACTAATTTAAATATGTTTTTCCCACCAATGTGTCTCGGAAAAGAATTAGTTTTATAGATTCTATTAAGGAGCATTATTTAACACTGACATATAATTCTATAAAAAGTATTTTTTTTAAATTTTGCCAAATTAGGGATTGCAAATATAGAATATAGTTTGATGTAAATGACAAGAAAACATCTTTGATTATGTTGTTAGGGAATCTCCTTTGGATTTGAGTTTACATGAAAGACTTTCATAATAAGCTGATGAATTTCTTTCTTACCCAATTAGACAAAATAACATTTTTAAAATAGTGTTTATACTAATAGCTATCTGTCTTCCTTGTTTTAGGAATGTCAGACATGCTGATGGAGTTTCCACCAGTGACATTAGTAGTCAACTTCCTGAAAACAAATACCCCGAGTCCCTTATTCAAACATGAGCCGAATAAAAAGAATTTATTATTTTTATCAAATATATTATGGCAAATTAATTTGAAAATTATATTTTCACTGCCAATGATTCATTTATTTGGTTGCAATTTGATAGTTCTTCATAATATTAAACTATTAAGTCTTTGTATTCATAAAGTGCTCACTGGCTTCTCAGACACAGATTTTCTTGGTGGCAATTATTTATAAATCTACAATCAAATTGAAGTCGACATAGTAAAAAATAAATAACACATACAATAAAGTGAAGCAAATTTTAAGGTAAACCATAGTACAGTACACCTTTTTAACTTTCCTGCTCAAACCAGGCCTTTGAAGATTCTTTCTTTAAATGGCCAATAGCTAAATATAGAGACAGCAGCCTTCAGGGGGAAAACTTCTTAGGAGCATTTATTTTTAAAGAATGTTTCCTCCCAGGAGCAGAACACAACTACAAGTAGGTCCCCATTTAAATATACAGTGGCGCCTCGAGATACGAGTGCCCTAGCATACGAGATTTTTGAGATACGGGCCTTCGAGCGAGCGATTTTTGCTTTGAAATACGAGCAACAGTTGAGATAGGAGCCATCGCGCGGATCGGCCGGCTGCACACGACCCCCCAGTTTACCGCGATTCGAGCATCTCATCGTTTCCCACGCCTCAAGGTTACGGGACAAATTAAACTCGTATCTCGAGGTACCACTGTATCTATATTTTATAAACATTTGTCAGTTGGTACAAATGTGTCTTAAATATCCCAGAAAATAGCTTATGTGTTGGATTATTCCTATTTTCCCGATTTTAGGTTTAGGGGTATCTTTGTCTTAGTAAAATTGTGATGGCAAATGAGTGGGGTGTTGGAATTCCTTTTTAGCTGACCCAACAAATCTAATACTTTGGTTATATATATCTTTCTTTTTTTTTTTTTCTTATAAAACCCTGTTTGCTTTTCCTCCTTTTTCTTAGCAATCACATCTCAGAAGAGCAAGGACCAATCAAAAGCCATCCAGTCTCACTTGTGAAACACCAATATTCTCCAAGACAGAAGGCTATGAGGAAATACTTGACGCAAGTGTTTGGCGTAAAGAGGTAAAGAAATCGAAAGCTCTCAAAATGCAGAAATGATAAATGACTTTCAAAAAACAAGCTATATATGTAGCCTTACCTAAATATCTCGCTACAGTGGTACCTCGAGATACGAGTTTAATTCGTCCCGTAACCTTGAGGCGTGGGAAACTATGAGATGCTCGAGTTGCGGTAACCGGTGAGTCGTGTGCAGCCGGCCGATCCGCGCGATGACTCCTATCTCACATGTTGCTCGTATTTCAAAGCAAAAATTGCTCGCTCGACGGCTCGTATCTCAAAAATCTCGTCTGTTAGGGCACTTGTATCTCGAGGTACCACTGTATCGATACTCTGTAGCAGTAATTCTCAACTTGATCTGCCATTACACCACCCTGGAAAATGTTTAAAAACCAATGTTTGGGCCCTACCCCAAATCCATTGCCAGGAAATTAGTGCCTCTACAGATACGGCTTTAGACATGGGTGTTTCTTAAGCCGCCCCCAATAACTCTATTGTGTTTCCAGGGGTAAAAAGAAGATGACTGTAGAGACATCTACTCCAAATCCTGAAGCCAGTTTTATCAAAAGTGCTAATTTTTAACCATGGAAAGCAGAGTCAACTGGCAATTTGATATTACATGGGACTTCCTGTGTGAGCATTTCAACTCTCTTATTTTACCAAATCAGCTAGGAGCTCTTTTGTCTTCTGAGATTCTGTAAAGCGCAAGTCTGTCTGAGGTGTGTAGATATTAGAGCGCAATAACCAAGAAGTGGGCTGCTCTCTCTCTCTCTTTTTATTCTGATTATTATTGTGTAGATGGTGACTGTTAGGACAATTCAGGTTGGGTGAGAACAGACAGGAAGACTCTCTTTGGCCACTAGATTAGAATTCTCTCTAAGGATAGTTTAAACTCCTTTAAGGTTAAAAAACAGACAAACCATAGTTATTAACTAACCTCACAGATAATGATTAAGCCCCCAGAGAATTTCACAGAGCACAGATAATAGAAGAGGTTACACATCCAAAGAGCAATTTGTCAAGAGCGGCATTGAGATATAGACACAGTAGCTCTCTACTGGAAACGAACAATAGAAGCTTCCTCATAGGACAGAAAACTTGGTTGCTAGACTTTTAGGTCCTTTCTATGTTAAGAGATTTTTGGTTCCAAAATAGTTTGGAGCAGAAAGAGCAAACATTATAATAAAGATTCTGGTAAAATCAAGAGAGTTTCTTTTTTTTTGTATAGTTTCTCATATCTTTATATGTTTTCTCATCTAAGAGCCTTCACATGCACAATTTTATCTTCTTGGGCTGCAGTGTGTAGAGAAATTCTTAGGAATCAGAATGATCCAAAGCAACACTTTGGCACAAAATCCATGACAAATTCTCAGCGGTGAGTCTATCTGGGCATGCTTATCATACTCCTACAGCCATCGTCCAGCTACTTCAGCCACTCGGTTAGAAATATCCTAGGCTTGTTGACAGTGGGACCTCATATAAGAAGGACACTGCTATATATATAGTGAACTAGTAGCGGGCTTAAAATATTCTGGAAGGGCTCTGATCGCATAGAGGAGAAAAACCACAATGAGTGAACAGTTTTGATCTCCTACTTTACTGAGACGTATCCCTACCTTCTGTCTAGACATAAAATGGAGGAGACTGACCCTCACCGCATAGTGAGAGAACTGGCTTTCCCGCTGAGAATAAGCCAGGCTGCTCTTGTGGACTTAAGGATTCGTCCGATGATCAATTGCTAGCATCTTATTTAATTTAAATTCAGGGAAATGCCACAGAGTATAGCAAGGCCATTGTGAAAATACCAAGGCAATCTGGGTCGAATTGTCTTCCTTGAAACATACCAAGCTTCATGCAAAAAAATGTCACCTTCTTTTAACTATAAAGTGAGTGTAAGTACTATGACTTCAATAGTAGTCACTATAAAAGATATTTTAGAGTAGAGAAAACACAAATAGGTTGTTTTTATCTTTGTGAAGTCAGAAACTTATTATCACAATTGCTTTTGCATGTACATTATATTTCTTTTCTGAGTACATTTATGGTTACATTAGCTCATAAAATATGCTTATCATGTTTGGCTTAGTAATATGTTCTTATCACTACATCAGAGCTGTTGAATTACTCTCTAAAAGAGCCACATTTTTCTCTAAAGGAAATATTTTTGGTTTTGTGGTTTATATGGTTTCTGGTTGAAATACTCAAATATACTATTGTAATTTGAAAACGGCCACAAATGATATGTGAAAGGAATGGGGAGTATCTGAGTTACAATAAAACTGTATTTCTAAACGATGAAGGTATGCTAGACTCCAACCCTAAAAGCATTAAGGGGATTACAGGAGACCCAAGCTCAGAATGAGTATAACTCATTGTCTTTCTTCAGTCCTGGTGTTCATGAGAGTCCTCAGTAGTGGGCAGGGTATCTGAGGAGACACCTGCACAACTGGTGACTTGTGTCCACTGACTGCACTTCACTTCTAAGGGACATGCATGGTCAGGGGTGTGGCACATGCCCATTCATGGTCATAGATGGATAATAGTTCAGAGCAATGGGTCCCTTTGCTCACGAAAGGAAGGTAATCCTATGTAGCTCCTTGAAAAACTCTTTATAAGAAGAGAGCCTTCCCATAACATTATACAGCACAGCAGACACTAAAACACAGAAGAGGGCTAATCGCTGTGTCTTTTGTAAACTGTAAGATTATCTAATGAGATGACATCTTGCATTCTTTCTTTAAATATGTGGTTTTGGACACATTCTTTTTCACAAGAAATCTTGTGGGTCTGCCATTTGTGAAAATTGCACAAGGGGAATTAGTGACTGGTCACAGGGCCCCATCCATCCCAGGGCCTTTCTGCCCATCAGGCCTTTGGAAGATGCACTCCTGATGTCCCACCACATGCTCTCCTGTCATAGGATGTGGACAAGGGGCAAAAAGAAAGAGATGTTCATCAAATGAGTGGATAAGGGAATGAAATTAAGATGCTGCCAATGAAAATACTTACATGCTTATATACCAATTCTTTCTTTTTCAGATAGCCCAAGAAAAATCATTAGAGGAAGTAATTCTAGTTTGATTTCTATAGAAGTAACTCAAGAAAGTATAATTAATAAAATTAATTAAAAACAAGGAAAATACTGTGTTTTGCTAGTTGTGATTTATTTTATTCTTATATAATACCTATTACGCTTACATTGGTGATAATATTTGTGAATTCTTGAGATTGGCTTTAGTGAACATCTTGAAATTTCAATGCTGTGTTCACTTTTTGTCAAAAATATATTTAATGCTAAAAATACAAGGCTAATTCTAATTCTATGAGGCTGTTTAGAAGTGTAATATTTGAGCAAAGTTGATCTGTATTTCTAGAACTTCTTTAACTAGACAATAGAGCAAATAACCAGTGTGTGCAAATTTGAATGTTAAGCAGTTCGAATACTATGATAAATAAATCTAAAAATGTGTCAGAGAGCCCTGGCAGGTTTGTCTCAGTGGTTAGAGCAACGGCCTACACACTGAAGGGTACTGGGTTCAATTCCCAGTCCCAGTCCAGATTTATAAGGGAGTCAACCAATCCATATTTCTCTCTTCCTCTCTAGCTCTCTCTACCTCACTCTCCTTTTTACTCTCTCTAAAAAAATAAAGAAAATATAACATATATAGAACTCAAAAAAGATTACATAAATTAGGATCTATATGAATAGCATAAAAATAAAATGGGTTATAGAAGAGTAGATGCTTTGAAATAAAGGAGAATTGTACATTTGCAAGAATAAAAATATGTTATTTTGAGTTGTGAATCTACTAAACATAAAATTTTTATTGTTTGAAGAAAACTCATTGATACTGTCTATAACACTAATCATTCACTTACATCTTTGCTGCTAATTGAAGAGTAAAATGATTTCACATTAAACGTGGTTGTCATTTTTATCTAAAGAACGGGACATTTCCTCTTGATCTTTTACATCACGAACTCGCTCACCATAAATCTATTCTCCCTGGGGGAGGGCTGCTGAGACGTCTTTCAGAGTTTGTGATGGCTCAGCTCTGAGCACCAGCCTGAAAAATGATGGGCTTTGAACTGCTGGTCAAGGTAGAGTGTAAACAGCTCTGGGCAATAATATCCAATGCTTAGCCAGAATCAGGTTCTAGTTCAACTCAAAGGGCCAGAAGAAGTAGTGGAGCCAAAAAAGAACCTTTCAGTTATCTGGTTGATACAGAGATGCCTCTGTTTCTGACATATGAATGAAGTCTCTGAATTCTTTGGTTGAAAGATGCTTTTCCTGCATGCTTTTTGATTCACTTCTTTTTTTTTAAAAAAAATAATGCATTCAAATAGGGTTTGTTTTTTTTGCTTGTCCATAAAATTTATTTTTTATATTTAAATTTTTGTCTGAAGGGTTCCATGGGTACATTTGTTTTTGATATTTTATACATGTTTTGATTTCTCTGTGTCATATGTTGATGACATAAACCTAAGAATTATATATATTCCTATTTAAGTTAAACTAGATTAATTTTATAGGCAGAAATAGAAAAACACCTTGTATTCCTAAGTTTCTATCTAAACACTATTTAGAGAGAAACCAAGATGGCGGCATAGGTAAATACCTAAACTGCTGCCTTGCGCAGCAATTTCAAAACTACAACTAAAAGAAAGAAAAAGAAATGAACATCATCCAGAACCACAGGAAGGCTGGCTGAGTGGAAACTCTAGAACTAGAAGGCAAGAGAAGAGCACACTGAGACTCAGAGGAGCTGCAGGAGGCAGAGGTACTGAAATGTGCGTGTGGAAAGGAGTGGCAACTGAGTGCGCAGCCGGCTTTCTCAGACGTGAGGGAGATAAAAGCTCACGACTGGGCTGAATTCCAGTTCCAGGCCAGGCTCTGGGGATCCAGACTCATATGGGGTGAAACTGGACTGTCAGGAAAGAGAAAAGCACAAAGACTCAGAGGAACTGCAGAAGGCAGAGGTACCAAGGAACACATGCAGAAAGGGCTGGCAACTGGGAGCACAGCTGGCTTTCTCAAGCGGGAGGGAGACAAAGGTCCCAATTGCACTGAACTCCAGTTCTGGGCAAGACTCTGGGGACCCAGAGTCATTTGGGGAGAAATTGGACTGTCTGGCAGCAGGTAGAATGCAAGGACGGCTTCCTCTCAGAGGTGTTTGCAGTGATGACCATGGGACACTGAGACACAGGGGCCTATTAGGGCAGGGCTGACTAGAAACCAATGCTGTCTGCTCCAGCCTGAGGCCCCGCCCCATCCAAGCTCAGCACAGAGGCTTTTTCAAGTCTCCTCCCATAAGGGTTTTTTCAGCACAGAAATTCTCCCAGCATAGACACAGCTGATCCTCCCAGCCAATTGGCCTAGAGATCAATTCCCACCAGTGATATCAACAATCAAGGCTTAACTACAACAAGACAATGCACAGCCCACAACAACAAAAATGACCTGGCTGGTGAGGTCTGTGGATGGGAAATATGACTCTCTCCCTTTCGAGGTACAGAGATGGAAACCACAAAGAATTCCCAGCTCCTCCTGCTCCTGATTCTTTTCAGCATGTTATTCTCACAAACATTGGCCTTGTCTCTTTTCGAAGCAGAAGTACTGAGATCAGTTCCCTTAAATTCAGACAATTGAACATTCTGTCTTCATTGAAATCAGAATTTCCTCCCCTATGGCATCTATCAGTCTGTTCTCTGTAACTATGATTCTGATTCTATTTTGTCTGTTCATTTATTTTGTCCTTTAGATTCCACATATAAATGAAATCACATGGTATTTGTCTTTCTCTGACTGTAATTTTAAAATAAAATATAAATTCAAAAGAAAACTTACATTTTGTTATTTTGAACAACTCAAGTTTTAAAATTACATAAAATGTATTGAAATATTAGGTAGATAGACTAACTTAGATCTTTTAACATCAGGTCTACTTGATTTTTCCATCATATACACCTCACTGAAATTGTATTCATAAATAAAATTATAAACTAGAAGGGCTCACAGAATTCATTAAATGTGAGTGTCTATTCAACAATGGAGAGATTCTTTAGACTTGATCAATACAGAGAAACATATCACACCAAGGTGAATCTTTGAAGTTGGTATTTGGAACTTGGAGAAAAAAATACTTGAGGAATGTTTCAGCCAAATGCTACTAAACATCAACAAATATTCAAAGGGCTCTCAGTTTTCATATTGAATATTAAACTTTTTCCCAAGTTTCTGCCTATATATATAAAAGCCTAAGCAACCCAATGACCAAATGACTGGTCGACCAGTCGCTATGATGCATACTGAGAACCAGAGGGGCATATGCTCAATGCAGGAGGGCCACCTGGTGGTCAGTGCACTTCCACAGCAGGAGTGCCTCTCAGCTGACCTTTAGAAACCAGATATGAGGTTCATGGCTGATGAGCACGGCTGCAGCTGTGCTACCAAACCGCCTGTCACTTCACGCACTGCTACATCTCTCAATCCCGGACTGTGAGAGAGTGGAGGCCAGGCTGAGGGACACCACCAGTGCATGCCGTGCACCAGGCCTCTAGTTTTGTATAAAATCTTTTTTCCTGGGAAATATAACTCTGCCATAAAAAGGTATTACCAATGAGGTGTACATTGCTTAAAGCTCTGATCGAATTAAACTGAATATCTCTCATGCTTGGTACATGCAGCTTATAAAAGTTATATCGCATCCATTTCTGGGATAACCCAAATTTTTCCACTTATACTTTCATAAACCATAGAAGTTATTGTCCTTTATGCTACCCATCTTTTTAATAGGTAATACTTCACAAGACTTTGAGTGTCTAATATTAAATTGCCTCACTGATTTTGGTGACAGAGAGGTAAGAATAAAAATTCCTTATGGGTATCATTTCAACCCCTTGTCCTATATAATAAAGAGGCAACATGCAAAATGACTCTCACACCCTCACACAAGATGGACACTCTCATGTGGTCAAAGATGGTTACCCCCATGTGGTCAAAGATGGCCACTACAAGATGGCCTGCAGGGAGGATAGTTGTGGGCCATCAAGCCAGCAGGGGAGGGCAGCTGGGGGTGATCAGGCCTACAGGGGAGGGCAGTTGGGGGCAATCAGACTGGATAGGGAGCAGTTAGGCATTGATCAGGCTGGCAAAGGAGTGGTTAGGGGATGATCAGGCTGGCAGGTAGACAAGCAGTTGGGAGCCAACAATCACTGTGGGATGAGGCCTAAACCAGCAGTCAGACATCCTTCGAAGACTCCCAGATTGGAGAGTGTGTAGGCTGGGCTGAGGGACATTCCCCCCATCAAATGCACAAATTTCATGGACTGGGCCCCTAGTTTGTAATAATCAGATTTAAACACAACAATAACAACACACAAAGGTTTCCTGGAATTAAGCCACAGTAACTCAGATTTAAATTAGAACTACGATTTAGGTCATAAAATTTCATATATTTTGAAATATAATTAATTTTTCTTGTAACTGGAATAGGAAGAATGATCAGCATGACAGGATACTTTTTTAAATATATTTTTATTGATATCAGAGAGGAAGAAAGAGAGAGAGAGGTAGAAACATCAATGATGATAGATATTCCTTGATTGGCTGCCTCCTACACACCCAAAATGGGGATCAAGCCCACAACCTGGGCATGTACCCTGACTGGGAATCAAACTGTGATCCTCTGGTTCAGAGGTTGGTTCATAAGTCATCTCTCAATCTCTGAGGCATGATGGCCAGCCAAAAGCAAGATTTTTTTTATGGGCCAGTATGACTTTCAACAAAGCAAATCAATACTAAAATCTTAAAATATAAAGAAGAATTGGACTTTTGAGTCATACTCTCTGGAGGAATATAAGAGCAAAATTGCAAAAAAAAATACATACAGATACTGGAAAAATTTAACAGATAAAAGTAAAGAGAAATTTAACTGTCTTGTACATAAAGTTGTCCATGTGGCTGTACTTTTACTTTGCACTCTGTTTGAATGTTTGCTAAGGTATTTTGAATTAAACATCAACAAAGAGAAATTAAGTATGTGTCAAAGCACAGTACTATGTCCATGCTTTCCAACTAGTTATTTGCCACACTCTTTCAAGTGATTGTGGTAGAGATGTTCAAAAGTTGGTGTGGATGTGGGTGTGTGTTGAAGAATGGGGGAGAAACACGATAATTCTGGGCAGTGCAATGATTTATGAAAATGATGAGTATGGCTTTAAAAAAGAAGGAACCTTGAACCCCTTGAGGTAGACAATCAGGTAATTTAATATTTATTCATTTGAGATTATGTCTGAGAAGTGCATTGGGAACGATGACTTTCTATAGAAATGTCAAATAGCAGTAGCACTACCGCCATTTAGTATAGATTGCATATTAACCTAACCTGGAGTCCACCTAAAACTTTTATACTGAGATTAATTTAAACATAAAACAATTGTATAAAATGATGGAAAATTATTTCTCTACACTTTTAAAACTAATATAGATTTTTAAAAAGATTATAACAATTGAGGTTTACATGAATAAGATTTTTAAAAAGGTCTTAGAATTGATATTTTGTAATAAAAGATAATTATACATTTGTCAGCACAGCAAGCATGCGTTTGTTGTTCTTCAAATCTATTCCTGCACATAAAAATTTTTATCTTCTGAAGAAAACTCACTGGTTCTGGCTGTAACATTAATCATTCACTTACATCGTTGCTGCTAAATAAAGATTAAAATATTTCACAATAAACTCGATACTGTTTTTATCTAAAGAAGAGGACATTTCCTTTGGTCTTTCACATTCTGAACTCACTCAATATAAATTCATATACATCAGATATAAGAACAATTAAGTAAGAACTCGCAGTTCTATTTACCCTGGGCGAGAGCTGCTGTGATGTCTTTCAGAGCTCTGTGATGGCTCAGCCCTGTGTACAAGTCCTATAAAGTGATGACTTGGAATTGCTGGTCAATGTATCTTGAAAGCAGTTTCTGGGAATAATACCCAACCTTTAGCCAGTACCAAGTTCTAGTTCAATTCTAAGGGCAAGAACTGCTGGAGCCAAAGGGAAGACTCTCAGGCACAATAAGTATAGAAATGCCTCAACTCCTCACATGTGAATGAAGTTTCTGAATTCTTTTGTTTGAAAGATGTTTTCCCTGAATACTCTTTTAAAATTACTCACTCAAGTGGGGATTTTTTTTTTAATATTTTGGACTACATGATTTGGTGGGTACCAGAGGGAAAATGGGGTTAAGGGAAGATGAAGGGAGTAAATATATGATAGTGGAAGAAAACTAGTCTTTGACTGCTGAGCACATATTATAATACACACATGATGTATTACACAATTGTACACATAAAATGTACATAATCTTATTAACAATGTCACTCCCATTAAATTAATGAAAGAATGACTAGGTTGGTAAGATCTGTGGATGGAAAATCTGATGTGACTCTCTCCTTTTTGAGGTATAGAGTTGGAAACCAAAAGAATTTCCAGTAGCTCTTGCTCCTGATACTTTTCAGCATGCTTGTCTCACAAACATTGGCCTTGTTTGTAGAAACAGAAGCTCTTAGGTAAGTTCCCTTTCTATTCAGTTGAACCTTCGGTCCTCATTGAAATGATAATTTCCTCACCTATGGCCACTATCAGTCTTTTCTCTGCATCTATGAATCTGCTTCTATTTTGTTCGTTCCTTTATTTTGTCCTTTAGATACAAGTAAACTCACAAGTTATTTGTGTCTGTCTGTAATTTAAAAAGAAAATTTAAAATAAAAGGAAGAATTTCTTTTTTATTATTTTTTAAATTATGGATTATTTATTGAAATACTAGTTTGATATGTTAACCAGGATCTTTTAACATCAGGTTAACATGATTAATTCTTCATACAATCCCTTACTGAAAATGTATTCATACATAAGATTAAAAACCAGAAGGTCCTACCAAATTAATTAAATGTGAGTGACTATCCAGCATTAGGGCCATTTTTTTGACCTGATGAATATAGAGAAATATCACACCAAGGTGAAGTTGTGTGTTGAGACTTTGAGGAAGAAAAGTACTTGTGGAATGATTTATGTAAATGGTACTAAACATCAGTAAGTACTCAAAGTGCTCCCAGTTTTCATATTGAATGTTAAAATTTTTTCAAAATTTATATTGTGCATAAATTCTTTCTTCCTGTCAAATTTAACTTCTCAAAGGGAAGATATTATCAATGAACTGTAATTGGCTTAATGCTCTGATAAAATTGAACTTAATAGCTCTTATTCTTGGTGAAAGCAGATTATAAAAGTTGTATGGCATCAATTTCTGGAATAAACAAATTTGTACTACTTATACTCTCATAAACCATGGAAGCCATTGTCAACTATGCTACCAATCTTTTTAAATAGGTTATACTTCTTAAGATTTAGCATGTCTTTTTTGAATGCCTTATTTCAATAAAAATATGAGTGTTATATTTTGAGAAAGAAATCTATCATTCTTGGTGAAAGAATACCATTTAAAGAAAATTAACTTGATCAAGCTTTATTAAAAGGAAACCATGGACACAGGCCTTATATATCCAGGCACCTGGGCCCTTAGGTTAGAGCAAAAATTGTGAGACAAAGAAGCAATCCCCAAAGGAAAGGAGGCCTTGCTGAAATGGGAACTAAATGAAATAGAAGCATGCAATATGTCAGAAAAAGAAATCACAGTAAGGGTCATACAGTTTCTGAAGAGGCTGGATAAGAAAATCACAATCTTATGTAAGAATCAAGAAGAATTAAAGAATGATATAGCTACAATAAAATCTCAGTGGAAGATTTCAACAGTAGACTAGATGAAGTGGAGTACCAAAAAGGCAAGTTAGAAGACAGGGTAGAAAACACACCCAATCTGAACAGCAACTGGAAAAATAATTAGAAATCAGGAGGAAAATCTAAGGGAGCTTTGGGACAACAGGAAATGAAGTAACATCTATATAATAGGGTGTCAGAACAAAAAGAAGAGAAGCAAGGATCAGAAAATCTATTTGAAGAAATAATGACAGAAAACTTTCCTGATTTGAAAGAAAAAAGTCACACAGGAACAGACTCCCAAACAAGCTGAATCCAAAAAAGACCCACACCAAGGCACGTTGTAATTACAATGGAAAATGTTAACAATAGAAATCTTAAAGGCTGCAAGAGAGGGATAGAGAGTTACTTATAAGGGATCTCCCATTAGATTATCAAATTATTTCTCAACAGAAACACATCAGGCCAGAAAGGAATGGGAGGAAGTATACAAACTGATGTAAAGCAAGGGATTGAATCCAAGAATACTCTATCCATCAAGACTATGATTCAAAATTGAAGGAGAAATCAGGAGCTTCACAGACCAAAAAAAAAAAAAAAAGGCTAAGGGAGTTTATCACTACCAAGCCAGCATTGTAAAAAATGCTAACGAGGCCAAAACTGGTTTAGCTCAGTGGATAGAAGGTCAGCCTGTGAACTGAAGGGTCCCGGGTTCAATTCTGGTCAAGGGCATGTACCTTGGTTACGGGCACATTCCCATTTGGGGTTGTGCAGGAGGCGGCTGTTTGGTGTTTCTCTCTCATCGATGTTTCTGACTCTATCTCTCTCACTTCCTCTCTGTAAAAAATCAATAAAATATATTTTTTAAAAAATGCTAAAGAGACTGTTGTAAATAAAAAAGATATAGAAAGGGAAGAATGAAAGCAGGCATAAAGAACAAAAATGGTTATAAACAAGTACCTATCAATAATAACATTAAATGTAAATGGATTAAACGCTCCAAAAAATAAAAATAAAGTGGATGAATGGATAAGAAAACAGACCCATATATATGCTATCTACACAAGACCCACCTCAGAACAAGGGACTCACATAGACTGAAACTGAAGGGATAGAAAACTATTTTTTTAGGCAAATGGAAATAAAAAAAAAAAAGCTGGGATACAAATACTTATATCTGACACAATAGACCTCAAACTGAAGACCATAACAAGAGATAAGGAAGGCCACTTCATAATACTTAATACATAATACTTATATCCTCTTGCTAGAACAAGAGGATATAACTCTGGTAATCATATATGCACCCATTACAGGAGCACCAAATACATAAAAAGTAAGTCTTGAATATATCAAGGGAGAGATCAACAGCAAAACACTCACAGAAGGGGAATTTAATACCCCATTGATGTCACTGGATAAATCCTCTAGACAAAAACAATCAACAAAGAGCAATCCTAAATGACTTAGCAGATCAGATGGACTTAATGGAAATTTTCAGAACATTTCACCACAAAGCTATGGAATATACATTCTTCTCAAGTGCACATGGAACATTTTCAAAGATAGCCCACATATTGAAACACAGGAAAAGTCTCTTCATTACACAAGAATTAATTTCAACATAAAGGAATTGTAATAATATGATGGAAAATGACTTCTCTATGCTTTTAAAACTAATAAAGGTCTCAAAAAAGATTACAAGAATTGGGGACTATGTGAACAGAATAAGATTTTTAAAAGGCTTCAGGACAGTGGTGTGCAAACCGTGGCTCGTAAGCCACATGCGGTTCTTTGGCCTCTTGAGTGTGGTTCTTCCACAAAATACCACGGCCTGGGCGAGTCTATTTTGAAGAAGTGGCGTTAGAAGAAGTTTAAGTTTAAAAAATTTTGCTCTCAAACGAAATTTCAATCACTGTACTCTTGATATTTGGTTCCTATTGACTAATGAGTTTGCCCACCACTGCTTTAGGAGAATTGATTTTTTGTAATAAAAGATAATTATACATGTGTCAGCGTAGCAAACATGTGTTTGTTGCTTTTCAAATCCTGCACATAATTTTTTTTATTTTCTGAAGAAAACTCAATGGTTCTGATGATAATATTAATCATTTGTTTATATCTTTGCTGCTAAATACAGATTAATATTTCACATTAAACTTGGTACTGTTTTTATCTAAAGAAGAGAACATTTCCTCCTGATCTTTTACATCCTGAACTCACTCACTATAAATTTATATAAATCAGATATAATAACAACTATGTAAGAACTCCCTGGCCTATGCACCCTGTGGGAGAGCTGTTGTGATATCTTTCAGAGTTCTGTGATAGCTCACCCCTGAGGACAACAAGTCCTATAAAATGATGGGCTTTGAACTGCTGTCAAGGGAGAGGGAAAGCAGGTGCTGGGAATAATATCCACCCCTTAGCCAGTACCGAGGTCTAGTTCAATTCTAAGGGTGAGAACTGGGGGAGCCAAAGAGAAGACTCTCAGTCACCTGGTAAGTATCGAAATGCCTCAGCTTCTTGTATATGAAGTTTCTGAATTCTTTTGTTTGAAAGATACTTTCCCTCAAAATTGTTTTTTAAAATTACTCATTCAAGTAGGGTTTTCTTTTCTTTTATTCCTGGGTGCAAATTTTGGACTAAAGCATTCAGTGGGTACCTTTGATTTTAAAGTTTCAACTTTTTAAAATATTCTTTTGTCATTGTTGACATTATTATAGACTGTAGTCCTGCACACGAATTCATGCACCAGTAGCTCTCTACAGAGCCTGGCCACTCTATGCCCGCTGCCTAGAGGCTCTCTGTGGCCCAGAGGTCCATCTGTGGCTGGGCATGGGCCACTTGCCTCATCGCTATGGCAACGAAATAAGTATTCCGCCAGACCACTCAAGCAGCCTGCTCTCAGCAGCTGCCCTCCCAGGACTGGGGAACTCCAGCGAGACTGAGAGGACTGGGCCCCACCATCTTCTGGTTATGGGCACCACCATCTTTGGGATGGAGTGATGCTTAATTTGCATATTACCCTTTTATCAGATAGGATGTCTCCTAATTTCCATATTTTGTCCTCCTCTAGCCATCCTCTGCCCCACCCCAGATCTTCATAGCACTACTCCCTGCTTTGTGCATGGGCTATGCATATATGCGTGTAAGTTCTTTGATTAATTGCTTCCAGTCCTTCCCCCAAACTTCTTCCCACTGAGAACTGTTGGTCTGTAACATGCATCCATGCCTCTGGAGCTATTGTGTCCCCCAGTTTATATTGTGTCAGCTTGTTTTCTATCTCACATGCTGGTTAAGCGACCCTAAAAAGCACATACTTTTCTCTTCATTTTAAGTTTAAATGGCTTAATTTTTAAAGGCGGAAAGAGGGTCATACCTTGAACTCCTAATTTTCTATACAAAAGCTACTTAAAAATGTAATGTATATGATGACATTGTATGTACAAAGCTCAATTTGTATTTTTAAAATATTTTATAGCCAAATTATTTCAATGATGCCATGTTTAATGATTTTTAGTATTAATAATTACTGATTATTGAGATCAGCCAGGCAACTGCAGATATAAGTAAATAAAACCTAGTCATAGGTATAATTAAAAGCCAAAAGTCAAAAGAATGAGAAAGGGAACTGATATACATATATGTATATGTATACATATACATATAGATATACATATACATATATAGACATAGACATAGACATATAAAGAAACAGAGATATAGGTATGTACAGGTATATAAATGTACATAAATATATACACATATATTATTAAATAGATGATATCCTAATATTATACTAGTAAGAGGCTACGAGTTAATGCAGAAGAAACAAACAGTTTTTTGAAACTGTTAGAAAAAGATAGCTTGAGCCTGATAAGAAATGTACAGCACTTGAAAGGGATCCTAATTTTTAAACACCTGTTACTGAGAGAAATCTTTTTGATTTAAAATGGAATCATAATGCAGTTTAATTTATTTTTTAAGATGAAAACATTTTTTCTAACTCTGCATCAACCTTCAGAAACTTCTGCAACACACTCAGAATTACTGGGCATCTTTCTGAAAATTATGAAAACACTTACTCGTAAAGATGATGAGTACAAACCATGTTTATTGAAGTATTATTCACTGGGAAAGACATGGATATGGGTCCTTTCAAGGATGATTGGGAAAAGAGGTAGTGGTACATATGTACAATGAAATGAAATATTGGCATTTTTGACAACATGGGTAGATTCTGGCAGTATCATGCTAAGTGAAATAAGTCAACCAGAGATGTTCAGAACCATATAATTTCACCATTTGTAATATATAAAACAGAAAGCAACAAATGAACAACAAACAAACAAACAAAAAAAGAAAACAAGCTCATGGACACAGACAACACTATGATGGTTCCAAATGGGAAATAGGATTGGGGAGGATGAATATACAGATACTGTATTATGCAATTGTACAACTGAAATGTATATAATCTTATTAACACACTAGAGGCCTGGTGTGTGAAATTTTTGCATGTGGGACCCTCTCTCAGCCCAGCCTGCACCCTCTCCAATCCGGGACCCCTTGGGGGATATCTGACTGCTCCTAATCTCTCACCTGCCTGTCTGCCTGGTCGCCCCTAACTGCCCCTCCCCTTGCCAGCCTGATTGCCCCTCACTGCCTCTGGGTCTCGTCTGATTGCTCCAAACTGCCCCCTCCTGCTGGCCTGGTCACCCCTTATTGCCCCCTCTGCCAGCCTGGCCACACCTAACTGCACCCCTGACAGCCTGGTCACCCCCAAATGCCCCCCTGCCAGTCTATTCACCCTCAACTTCCTCCATGGCCTGCCTGGTTGCCTCAAATCTCCCCCACCACCAGCCTGGTCACCTCTTATTGCCCCCTCTACCGACCTGGTCATCCCTAACTGCTTCCCCGCCCCCTGCTGGCCTAGTTGCCCCCCACTGGCCTGGTTGCCCCACACAGCCTGCTTGTTCAGTCGTTTGGTCATCCCTCACTAACTCCCCTGCCAGCCTGGTCATAGGCAGCCATCTTGTGAGGGTATGAGGGCCAATTTGCATATTAAACTCTTTATTATATAGAATATCATCCCATTGAATTAAAAAAAAAAAGAAAAGAATCACCATGCTGGTGAAATCTATGGTTGGAAAATCTGATGTGAATCTCTCTCTCTCCAGGTACAGAGATGGAAACCAAAAAGAATTCCCAGCTCCTCATATCCCTGATCCTTCTCAGCGTGCTCTTCTCACAAACACGGGCCTTGCCTCTTGTGAAAGCAGAAGCATTGAGGTAAGTTCCCTTTCAATGCAGACAGTTGAACCTTCTGTCTTCACTGAAATGAGAATCTCCTCCCCTATGGCCATGATCAGACTGTTCTCTGTATGTATGAAACGGATTCTATTTTGTTTGAACATTTATTTTGCTCTCTGGATTCCACATAGAAATGAAATCAGATGGTATTTGCGTTTCTCTGACTGGAACGTAAAACACATTTTTCAACTGAAAGAAGAATTTACTTTTTGTTCTTTTGGATAACTCAATTTTTTAATTTACTGATTTTTATGGAAATATTAGTTTGATATACTAATCAGGATCTTTTTACATCAGGTTAACATGACTAGTCCTTCGTATAAATAACCCCTTACTGAAATTGTATTCATCTATAATTACAAACCAGAAGGGGACATGCTAATTCAATGTGAGTGACTATTATTCTAGATCAGGTCGAGAGAGTGGGACCATTCTCTCGACCTGTTCAACACAGAGAAACATCATACCAAGTGAAGTTGAGTGTTAAGACTTAAAGAAAAGTACTTGTGGAATGATTCAGCTACTAAATACCAACAAGTACTCAAAGTGCTCTCAGTCTTCATATTGAATATTAAAATGTTTTCAAAATTTCTACTGTGCATAAAATCTTGCTTCCTGTGAAATTTAACTTCTCAGAGGGAGGATATTACCAAGGTGGTGAACATGACATAATGACCTGATCAAATTGAACCATGTAGTTTTTATGTTTGGTTAAAGCAGCTTATAAAAGTTGTATGGCATGAATTTCTGGCACAAACAAAAGTGTACTACTTATACACTCATCCCCTAGAGAAGCCGTTGTCAATTATTCTACCCATCATTTTTAAATGGTGATACTTCCCAGGATTTTAAGTGCCTTATTTCAAATTATTATAAAAACATGAGTGTTATAGTGTGAGAGAGAATTTTATTATGCTTGGTGACAGAATATCATTTGAAGGAGAACATTAACCTTGATCGAGCTTTATGAAAAGGAGACCCTGACTGTTTGCAAATTGCATTAGCTGAAAATGGCAGGTGGGTTCATTTTGAAGGAGCAGTATTTAAGAAAATGTACTTTGAAATATACATGTTTTACTTTTGTGTTTCCATGAAGCTATTTCTGCAGTGTAACACTGCATGTTTCCACATGTCAGGGCTTCAGCCAGCCTCATGTATGGCAACTTGTGCCCCTGTCCATGACTGGCATGCAGAGGCTGTAAGATAGAATAAGAGAACAGGAGCTCTTCATAGAAGAGAAATTTTGGGTCCTGGACTATGCTGAGATTGTAACTCCAAAATAGTTTGGAGAAGACATAGCAAAAGGTGTAATAAAGTTTTTGCTAACATCAAGATAGTTTCTTTTTTTGTGTATGTTTTGATTCTAAGTAACAGAATCAATCACCATAGATACATAAGTGAAATGAAATTAATGAAACAAAAACTAATTTAAATATATTTTTCCACTAATGTGTCTCAGAGAAGAACTAGTTTTATAGATTCTGTTAGGGAGCATTCTTTAACACTGACATAGAATTTTAAAAAAAGGTATTTTTTAATTTTACAAAATTTGGAATTGCAAATATAGAGTATATTTTTATATAAAGTGACAAGAAATATATTTTATTAGGTTGTTAGGGAGTCTCCTTTTGGATTTAACTTTACACGAAAGGCTTTGCCTAATAAGCTGATGAATTTCTTTTTTTATTCATTTAGACAAAATCACATTTAAAAATCATTTGTATAATGGGTATGCCGTCTTCTTTGTTTCAGGAATGTCAGACATGCTGATGGCGTTTCCAGCAGTGACATTAGTAGTCTCTTGGGTCAACATTCTGACAATAAGCATCCTGAGTCCCTTACTCATAAAGAGAATTCATTATTTTCATGAAACACATGTTAATTAATTTGAAAAGTATATTGTCACTGTCAATGATTCATTTACTTTGTTTCAATTTGATAATTCTTGATAATGTTCAATTTAGTTGGCTATACCAGGCCTATGCATTAGGAAATAAGTCTTCATATTATTAACATGCTCACTGGCTTCTTCTCAAACACTAATATTTTCTTGGGAGCAATTATTAATCTACAATCAAACTGAAGTAGACACAGTGAAAAATAAGACTTAGTGTAAAGTGCAACCAATCTTAAGGTAAACTAGTATTCATTTTTAACTTTCTGCTCAAATCAAACACTAGAAGCTTCCTTGTTTAAATGGCCAATAGTTGAATATTGAGATGGTGCCATTCAGATGGCATAGCTTCTAAAAGAGCATTTCTTTTTAAAGAATACTTCCTCCTAGTGGCAGAACACGAGTACAAATAGTTCCTTGTTTACATATATGTTTTTATAAAACCTTCGCTCAGTTAGTACAGAATGTGTCTTCACCATGCCGGAAAATGCCTAATGTACTGGATTCTTCCTCTTTCCCAATTTTAGGCTTAGAGGTATATTTGTTTCAGTAGAATTGTGATAGAAAATGAGTGAGGTCTTGGAATTTCTTTTTAGCCAAGAAATCTGGGATTTTGTCATACATATCATTTTGCTTTCCCTCACTTTCCTTAGCAATGATGTCTCCGAAGACCAGGGACCAACCAAACGCCTGGCAAAGGCAATTCCCCCAAAAGACTATGCCCGCTTTCCTCAACAAACCCCTGAGAATGAATACGTGGAGGAAGTGATTGAGAAAAAGGTAAAAAACAGCAAGCTTGCCAAGTTGAGAGACTACAAATGACTTTCAAAAATACAAGCAACATATCGACCCTTACCTACCTCCCTGTCTCTCTATTCTCTAAAGCAGTAATTCTCAACCTTGACTGTCATTGTACAACCTGGAGGATATTTACAATGCCATGTTTAGGTTAGACACAAAATTCATTGCCAGGAAATTCGTGCCTCTACAGATACGACTCTAGTGAAGGCTTGCCAGATAACTTTAGTGTGTCTCCAGGGGGTTTAAAAAAAAGAAATGTCTATAGAGGCAATTACTCTGAATCTGGAAACAAGTTTTATCAAAAGAGCTGATTTTTTAAAAAATATATATTTTATTGATTTTTTTATAGAGAGTTAGAAACATCAATGAGAGAGAGAGACATCGATCAGCTGCCTCCTGCACAACCCCTACTGGCGATGTGCCCAAAACCAAGGTACATGCCCTTGACCGGAATCAAACCTGGGACCTTTCAGTCCTCAGGCCAATGCTCTATCTATCCACTGAGCCAAACCGGTTTCAGCAAGAGCTGATTTTTTAATCATGGATATCCCAATCTAACAACTCAGTATCACAAGGGACTCCCTGTCTGAGCATGTCACTCCCTTATTTTACTAAATTAAGCTCCGAGTGATTTTGTCTTATGAGACTCAGTAAAGACTGAGCCTGTCTGGGGTGTGTAGACATTGGAGCACAATACATAGGAAGTGGGGTGCTCTCTCTTTTTATTGCAATTATTATTGTGTAGATGGTGAGTGTTAGGGAAAATACTGGTTGGGTAGGAACAGACTAAATGACACTCTTTGTCCAACCCTATATAATAAAACTATACTCTACAAATTGTCCCCTCGACTGGGAGTTCATCCTGGAGTTCAACCAGGGGGAGGGGACAGCCTGCCAACTGCCTATGCCCCCCCCGCCCCCACGCTGCTGGCCCTACCCCAATCACCCTGTTACCCTGATCTGGCCAACCTCCCACATTCCTTCCCCTCAACTGGCCCTGCCTGATCCACCCAGATCAGGGTGGTCCAACCTAACTCCATCCATGCTCCAACTCATGCACCAGGCCTTTAGCAGATTACAATTCTGAAAGAATAATTTTAGCTCCTTTAAGGTTCAGGACCACCTCACAATCAAGTACTAGCATTCTATATAATTATTTAGACCATAGAATATTTACAGAGCACAGATAATTATTACAGGTTACATATCATCGTTTCTTTTGATGCCTTCTCATCTAAGAGTCTTAAAATGTACATTTTCTCTTCCTGGCCACAGAAAATAAAAACCCTGGGATCCAGAAATATGACTTTAAAAAGCCTCTCTGGAACAAGGATATGACAAATGTTCAATGGTGAGTACATCTGTGCATTCTTATCATAGCCTGACAGCCATCATCCAGCTATTATAGTAGGCAAGAGTTGCTTGGTAACCTAGATTTTTTTCACACTAAGACCTCAGGTAACAATGAGACTCCTTCCTACACGTAGTGAACTGGGAAGCAGGAAATGGCATCAATGATGCCTGCAGGTTCTGGTTGCATAAAGGAGAAAAACCACAATGAGGAAAGAGTTGTTTTATTTTCTAATTTACTCAGAAATATTCCTACCCTCTGCCCAGATATAAAATAGAGGACTGATTCTCACCACATAATGAGAAAACTGGTTTTCCTGGTATGATCAAGGCATATTCTTTAAGGATTCATCCGGTGATGGACTTCCAGCATCTTATTGAATACTATAGGCCACGTGCACGAAATACATGCACGGGGAGGGTCCCTGGACCTGACTGACAATCAGGGCCAATTGGAACCTTCCAGCTGCTGGCCAGGACCTCCCTTCCCCAGCTGCCAGCTGCCAGCTGGGACCTTCCTTTGTGGGTCAGCGCACATCATAGGGAGCCATCAGTCTCCCAGTCGAACTCCTGTAGGGACAATTTGCATATCAGGCTTTTCGATAGATAGATAGATAGATAGATAGATAGATAGATAGATAGATAGATCAGTGCAGGAAAAGGCCACCAAATTATAGCAAGGCTTATTGTTGTGAAAATACAAAGGGATTCTGGGTCAAATTGTATTCCTTGAAACATAGCAAGCTTCTTGCAGCAAAAGTCAAATTCAGCTTAAATACCTATAAAAGTGAGTACAGGTACTATGATTGCAATAGTGTTCACTGTCAAAGAATTTTCCAGGAGAGAAAACACAAATAGGTTTTTTTCCTTTTGGTTAGTAATAAACTTGTTATCATAATTGTTTTTATATATACATATCATATTTCTTTTCAGAATACATGAAAGTTTACAATAGCGCATAAAATATGTTTGTGATACATGGCTTAGTAAAATTTTATGTTATCACTATATCGGAGCTCACAATTTTTTTCTCTAAAGGTACCAGAAGAAATATTTTCAGTTTTGTGGTTTATTTGGTTTCTGTTTAAAATACTCAAATATGCTATTGTAATATGAAAGCAGATACAAATATTATGTGAAAGGAATGAGAGCAGCTTGTTACAATAAAGCTTTATTTCTAAAACATGAAGCTAGGATTCACTACAACCCTGAAAGGATCAAAGAGATCAAAGGAGATCTAAGCTCAGAATGTGTGTAATTCATTGTCCATGTCAGTCTTGGTGTTCATGAGAGTCCTCAGCAGTGGGCAGGGTGTCTGAGGAGACAGCTGCACAACTGGTGACTTGTGTCCACTAACTGCCCTTCACTTCTAAGGGACATGCATGGTGAGGGGTGTGGTGCATGTTCATTCAAGGTCATAAATGGTTAGTTAGAGAAATGAGTCTCTTTGCTCAAAAGAAAAGAAGTAATCCCGTGTAACTTCTTGAAAGATTGTTTATGAGAAGAAGGAATCTTCATGACATTATATAGCACAGCAGACACTACAACATAGAAGAGGACTAATCACTGTCCTCTTAAAGTTGTAAGATTATTTATGAGATTACATTCTCCATTCTTATTTTGACATGTAGTTTTGGACACATTGTTTTTCACAAAAAAAATCTCGTGGGCCAGCCATTTGTGAAAATTACAAATGGGGAATTAGTGACTGGTCACAGGGCCCCATCCATCCCAGGGCCTTTCTGCCCATCAGAAAGATGAGCTCCTGATCTTTGGAAGATGAGCTCCTGATATCCTACCGCATACTCTCCTGTCACAGGCTGTGGACAAGAGGCAAAGAGAAAGAGATCTTCATCAAATGAGTGGATAAGGGGATGAAATTAAGATGCTGCCAATGAAAATATTTATATGCTTATACACCAATTCTTTGATTTTTCAGATTCTCCAAGAAAAATCATTATATGAAGTAATTCTAGTTTGATTTCCTTAGAAGTAACTCAAGAAAGCCTCTTCAAATAAAGTAAATGAATTAAAAACAAGTAAAACAATGTGTTGTACATGTTGTGATTCATTTTATTCTTACGTGATAAATAGTGTGCTGACATTGCAGATAAAATATTTGTGAATTCTTACGTTTGTCTTTAGTGAAAATCTTGGACCTTCATATGCTGTGTATACTTTCTTTCAAAGGAGCTATACATATATATAAAAGCCTAAGCGAACAAATGAATGAATGAGCAGAACGAGAGGCTGCTATGATGCCCAAGGAGACAGCTGTTCCCTGCTAGAGCTGCCCCTGGTAGAGCTTTCACTCCTAAAGCAGGTGCACCGCTCAGCTGATAGACCCGTCCCAGATTCCCACCATCCCAGCAGCAGTCACTCCCTCAGTAGTCCTACAGGTCCAATCTCCAGAAGATGGACCAACCACCATGGACCAGCGCCACAGGCTCAATCTCAATAGTGCCACTAGCCTCCTCGTGCACTACAACTGCTTCTCCTCCCTACATGCTCTACAAGAAAGAAAGGATATAAAATTGGCCATTAAGTGGCTCCCTACAAACAACAGGAATGTCAGCAGGCCTGATCCAGATCCTGGGCCAGCAAGGGTATCCCACCACCTGCCCAGAGGGCCAAACGCATCTACCCACACTTTTGGAACCCCACCTGTGCACAAATTCATGTACTGGGCCTATAGTATCCTATCTAATAAAAGAGTAGTATGCAAATTGACCATCAATCCAACACACCATATGGCCACCCCCATGTGGTCAAAGATGGTTGCCCCATGTGGACACAAAATGGTTACCACAAGATAGCAAGCAGGGAAGAGCAGTTGTGGGTCATCAAGTCAGCAGGAAGGGGAAGTTGGAAGGGACCAGTCCTGTAAGGGAGGGAAGTTTTGGGGTGCCTAGACTGTAAGGGAAAGCATTTGGGGGTGATCAGGCCTGCAGTGGAGGGCAGTTAGGGCTGACTAAGCCGACAGAGGAGGGCAGTTAGAGAGGCCAGGAATGTTGGGGTGGATAGTGAGAAGGACCCAGGCCTGCAGGGGAGGGCAGTTATGGGGTACCCAGGCCTGCAGGGAAGGGCAGTTGAGGGACCAGACATATAGGAGCGGGAAGTTGCGGGGAGGACCAGACCTGCAGGGGAGGGCATTTAGGGGCAACCAGGCTGGCAGGGAGTGGTTAGGGGGTGATCATGCTGACAGGCAGAAGCAGTTAGGGGCAATCAAGCCTGGTAAGAAGTTGGGAGCCAGCAGTCTGGGATCAGGCCTAAACAGGCAGTTGCACTGTCCCAGACTCGAAAGGTCCCAGACTGGAGAGGGTGAAGGGTGGGCTGAGGGACACACACATCTCCTGTGCATGAATTTTATGCACCAGGCCTCTAATTTAATAATAAAAATACTTGGCTAATACCCATTCTATTAGGTATTTTGGAAGTGTACTAATTAAACAAAATTGATCTCTTTACTTATGGAACTTACTTAACTATTCAGATAGTAGAGCAAATAATCAGTTTGTACAAATTTGCATGTTAGAATTCTGTGCTAAATAAATATAAAAGTGTCTCAGAGAGCACTGGCAGGTTTGTCTCAGTGATTAGAGCAATGATCCACACACTGATGGGTCTGAGATTCAATTTTTGGTGGAGGACAAGTACCTGGATTACAGTTTTTCAATTCCCAGTCCCAGTCAGGGTTCATAAAGAAGGCAAACAATCCATTTCTCTTTCTTGCTCTCTCTCTCTTTCTCTCATCTGTTTCTTTGTCTATACCTGGCTCTCTCTTGCTCTCTTCCTCTTCCTTTCACTCTAAAGATATATAATCAAATAAAATAAAACAAATGTATCTAGACCCCTCAAAAAAATAACATAATCAGGAAATATATGAATAGAATAAAACTAAAATAGGCTTTAGGAGATTGGATGCCTTATAATAAAAAAATTATACATTTAAGCATAAAAATGCTTTTTTTATGAATCTACTAAACATAACATTTTTATTTTCTTAAGAAAACTCAGTGGTACTGGATATAACATTAATCATTCACTTATAACTTTGCTGCTAATTAAAGATTAAAATACTTCACATTAAAATTGGTACCAATTTTTTCTAAAGAACAAGACATTTCCTTTTGATCTTTTACATCATAAACTCACTCACTATAAAATTATATAAGTCAGATATATTTACTATTAAGTAAGAACTCTCAGTCCTATTCTCCCTGGGGGAGAGCTACTGGGTCCTCTTTCAGAGTTTTGAGATGGCTCAGTCCTGATTACAAAGCCTATAAGTTGATGGGCTTTGAACTGCTGTTCAAGGTAGACTGAAAGCAGCTGCTGGCAATAATCCCCAGTCCTTACGCAGACCCAAGTTCTAGTTCAACGGTAGGGGAGAGAACTGGTGGAGCCAAAAGACTCTCAGTTACCTGGTTTATATAGCAATGCCTCAGCTTCTCACATGTGAATGAAGTTTCTGATTCTTTTGGCTAAAAAAATGCTTTTCCTGCTTCTCTTTGACTCAATACTTTTTAAAAATACTATGCATCCACTTAGGTTTGGCTTTCTTTTTATTTGTTTGTATATAAATTTATTTTATTGTATTTAATTTTGATTGAAAGATTCAATGAGTACATTTGTTTTGAGATTTTAAATGTCTTTTTTGAAGTTTTGATTTCTCTATGTCAATTGTTGGTTAAATGAATGTAAAAATTATTTATTTTCCTCTTTATTTTAAGTTAAAACTAGATGCCCGGTGCATGAAAATTCATGCACGGGAGGGAGGGTCCCTCAGTCCTGCTTGCCTCCTCTCAAAATCTGGGAGCCCTCAGGGGTGGGAGGTGACCAAGTGATCAGGGGAAGACAATGCCCTTATCACACCTCTGCTGCTGCCACTGCCAGCAGCGCAAGCCTTGGCTGCCCTGGTTACCTCAGCCTTGGGCCGCCCTGGGAGGCTGGGCAGCTGCCATACAAGGCTTGCCTGTGGTTAGGGCAGGCCCTGGGCAGCTGGTACAGGCTCCTCTCCAACCTGGGCCCTGGTCTGAACAGGGGCATGTAGGAGGCAACCAATTGGTGTGTTTTTGTCACCCTGATATTGCTCTCTGTCTTTCCCTCTCTCTTCCACTCTCTCTAAAAATCAATGAGATAATATCCTCAGTGGGGATTTTAAAAAATGAATCATATTGCAACTTAATCTTTTTATAAGGTGAAAATTACTTTCCAAACTCTGGAAGAACCTTCAGAAACGCTTGCTTCATCCTCAGAATTACTGGGTATCTTTCTGATACTTATGAAAACACTTATTTGTTTGATTTTTTTAATCTTACTTTTTTCAACACTTACTTGTAAAGATAAGTTTACCCCTTTGTTTATTGCAGTATTAACCACAGTGGTCAAGACATGCAACTAATCTATATGTCCTTTCAGAGATGATAAAGAAATACTGGTACATATGTTCAGTAGAAACTACAAAACCATATAATTAATGAAATATTGCCATTTTGGACAACATGGATAGATCCTGACAGTATCATACTAATAGAAAAAAAGTCAGAAAAATTCAGAACCATATAATTTCACTCCTTCGTGGACTATAAAACAGAAAACAACCAATGAACAAAAAAACAAGCTCATAGACACAGATAATGAGATGGTGGTTACCAGAGAAGAAATGAGGTTGGGGGAAGATGATGAAGGTGAAGGAGGTTAAATATATGATGAGGGAAGAAGATTAACTAGTCTTTGCGTTATGAGCACACAATGCAATATACAGATAATGTATTACAGAACTGTATACCTGAAATGTGTGTTATCTTATTAACAAATGACACCCCAGTAAATTAACAAAAAGATTGGCCCGGTTGGTGAGGTCTGTGGTTGGAAATCGGATGTGACTCTCTCCCTTTCCAGGTACAGAGATGGGAACCAAAAAAGAATTCCCAGCTCCTCGTGCTCTTCTCACAAACATGGGCCTTGCTTCCTTTAGAAGTATAAGTGCTAAAGTCAGTTCACTTTCAATTGAGACAGTTGAACCTTCTGTCTTCATCAAAATGGAATTTCCGTCCCAGTGGCCACTATCAGTCTATTCAATGCATCTCTGAATCAGTTCTATTTTGTTTATTCATTTATTTTGTTCTTTAAATTTCACATATAAGTGAAGTTATATGGTATTTGTCTTTCTCTAACTGTAATTTAAAAATAAAATGTAAATTAAAAAGAAATGTACTCTTTTTATTTTGAACATCCCAAAATTTTTAATTATGGATTATTTATTGAAACATTAGGTTCAAACGCTAACCAAGATGTTTTTGGCATCAGGTCTACTTGGTTATTCCTTCATATATCCCTTATTGAAATTATATTTATAAGGAAGATTACAAAATAGAAGGCCCCACAAAATTCACTGAATATTTTAGTGACTATTTAGCAATACAATGATACTTTGGACTCAATCAATACAAAAAAACATATCACAATAAGGTGAATCTTTGAAGCTGTGTTTCAGGACTTAAAGAAAGAAAAATACTTGAGGAATGTTTCAGTCAAATGCTACTAAAACAACAAGTAATCAAAGTTGTCCCAATTTTCATATTGAATATTAAACTTTTTTTCAAAGGCTGTATCTATATATACAAAAGCCTACTATGCTAAGTGTCCAACCAATCAATCAACCATTCAGTCAACCACTTGACCAGTTGCTATGACATGCACTGACCACTAGGGGGCAAATGCTCTGACCAGTAAGTTAGCTTGCTACTGGGGTCTCACCAATGGGAACTGGATGAGGCAGGCCTGACACATCCCGGAGCACTCCCACAGTCCCTCCCTGGCCAGCTATCCCTGTGGCCCTGATCAGGACTGGGCAAGATGGCTCAAATCGTCCCCATTCACCAGCCAGGCCAAGCGACCCACCCATGCACAAATTTATGCACCGGCCTCTATTTTCATTTAAAATCTTTCTTTGGTGAAATTTAACATTGCCAGGGAGAGATATTACCAATGGGGTGTACATTGCTTAATACTCTGATCAAGTTGAATTGAGTAGTTCTTATGTTTGGTAAATGCAGCTTATAAATGTTGTATGGCATCAATTTCTAGAATAAACAAAATTTAACACTTATATTCTCATAACTCACAGAAGCCATTCTCAATTATACCATTCATCTTTTTGAAATGGGTGATATTTCCCAAGATTTTGAGTATCTTATTTCAAATTTCTTCACTGATTTGGGTGACAAACAGCTAATGATAAAAAAGTTTCTTATGAAAATCATTTCAACCTCTTGTTTGTAATAATCCTGTAAAAAGACCCCACAAAGATTTTCTGGAATTAAGCCACTCTTACTGAGACTTAACTCTGAACTAAGAACTAGGAAACAAACTTCCTTATATTTTGAAATGTAATTCATGTAATTTTTCTTGTAACCAGATTAGAAAGTATGATTAGCATAGCAGGATATTCTTTTATTGGACCAGTATAAATGTAAACAAAGCAAATAGATACTAAAATTATAAAGTACAAGAAATAATTGGGCTTTTGAATCTTTCTCCCTTCATGAACATTGGAACACAATTGTGAAAAAAAATTACATACACTATCAATTTGCACAGATAAAAGTAGAGACCATTTTACTTTCTTTTCCATAAAGTAGTTCATGTGGCTATCCTTTTACCTTGAACTCGGGTTAAATGTATGCTAAGCTTCTATAAATTCAGTTCCCCCAACTATAAATTAAACGTGTATCAAAACACAGCCCTCGATCCATGCTTGCCGACTAGTTCTTCGCAACACTTGTCACGTGATTGATTTGGAGCTGTGCAAAAGCCAATGTAGTTGTGGGTGTGTATTGGAGAATGGGGGAGAAATGTGGTAATTCTGCATAGTGCAAGGATTTATAAAAATGATGCGTATGAGTTTTGAAAAAGAAATTTAAATCCCTTGAGGAAGACAATCTGGTCATTTGTTTTTTTATTATTTGAGACTAGAGGCTCAGTGCACGAAATTCATGCAAGGGTGGGGTCCGGAGGCCTGGCCAGTGATCAGGGCCAATCTGCAGGGCTATCAGTGGGATGAACGGAGCCTCTGCTGGCACCCACCTTGGCTGGCCTGGCATCGCCCAGTTGCTGGCCCCCACTCCCCACTACCACCTTACCCCCCATCGCTGCCACTGGTCAGAACCTGCCAGCTGTGGGCAGCTCCTGCTTGAGTGTCCGCCCCCTTGTGGTCAGTGCACATCATAGCAACCAGTCATTCCATGGTCATTCTGCTGTTCAGTCCAATTTTCATATTAGGCTTTTTTTTATATACTATAGGATTATGTGTGAGAATGATGACATTCTATAAAAATGTCAAATAGCAGTGGTATTAATACCTTTTATTAAAAGTGCATATTACTGAGAATAGGGCCTTTCTGAAATGTTTTCATTGTGATTATTTCAAGATCAAGGAATTGTAATGATAAAATGATGAAAATTACTTCTCTATGGTTTAAAACTTGTATAGATCTCAAAAAAGATTACATGAATTTGGGTCAACATGAATAGCATAAAACTTTTTTAAAGGCTTTGGGAGAATTGGTATTTTGTAATAAGAGATAATTATAATTTGTTAGCACAGCAAATGTTTTTGTTACCTTTCAAATCTATGCTGGCACATCGAACCTTTCTTTTTCTGAAGAAAACTCAGTGGTTCTAGCTATAACATTAATCATTTGCTTCTTTCATTGCTGATAACTAAAGATTAAATTATTTCCCATTAAACTGGCTACCCTTTTTTATCAAAAGAACAGGATATTTTTTCTTGACCTTTTACATCATGAACTCATTCACTATAGATTTATATAAATCAGATATAATAACAATTAAGTAAGAACGCCCAGTCCTATGCACCCTCTAGGAGAGCTGCTATAATGTCTTTCAGATCTGTGATGGCTCAGCCCTGAGAACAAACCTTATAAAATAAATGATGGGCGTTGAATTGCTGGTCAAGGTAGAGGGAAAGCAGCTGATGGGAATAAAACCCAACCCTTAATCAGAACCAAGTTCTAGTTCAACTCTAAGAGCAAAAACTACGGGAGCCACAGGGAAGACAGACTCTCAGTCACCTGGCAAGTACAGAAATGTAGAAATGCCTCAAGTCCTCCTGAATTCTTTTGTTTGAAAGATGCTTTCCCTGAATACTCCTTTAAAATTTCTCGTTCAAGTTGCATTTTCTTTTTTTCTTGTATTTTGGACTAAAGGATTCAGCGGGTTAGGGGAAGATGAAGAAAGGAGATTAAATATGTGATAGTGGAAGGAGACCAGTCTTTGACTGCTGAGCACATATTGCAATATACAGATGATGTATGATACCGGTGGTTCTCAACCTTCCTAAGGCCGTGACCCTTTAATACAGTTCCCCATGTGGTGGTGACCCCCAACCATAAAATTATTTTCGTTGCTACTTCCTCACAGTAATTTGGCTCCTGTTGTGAATCGTAATGTAATTATCTGTGTTTTCTGATGGTCTTAGGCGATCCCTCCCCCAAGGGGTCGCGACCCACAGGTTGAGAACCGCTGTCTTATACAATTGTACACGTGAACTGTATACAATCTTATTAATAATGTCACCCCATTAAATTAAGTAAAAGAATGACCAGAATGGTGAGATCTGTGGATGGAAAATCTGATGTGCCTCTCTCCCTTTTTGAGGTACAGAGATGGGAACCAAGAGGAATTTTCAGGACCTCTTGCTCCTGGTAGTTTTCAGCGTGCTCTTCTCACAGACATTGGCCTTGTTGACAGAAGGAGAAACAGAGAGGTAAGTTCCCTTTCTATTCAGTTGAACCTTCTGTCCTCATTGAAATGATAATTTCCTCACCTACGGCCACTCTCAGTCTGGTCCCTGCATCTATGGATCTGCTTCTATATTGTTCGTTTCCTTTATTTTGTCCTTTAGATTCCACCTACAAATGAAATCTAAGTTCTTTGTGTCTGTCTAACTGTCATTTAAAATCAACATTTAAATTTAAAGGAAGAATTCCCTTTCTGTTTTTAAATTATGGCTTATTTATTGAAATATTAGGTTGATGTGCCAACCAACATTTTTTAACATCGAATCAACGTGATTAGTTTTTCCCTTACTGAAATGGTATTCATACATAAGATTACAAACCAGAAGGCCACACTAAATTAATGAAATTTGAGTGGCTATTCAACAATGGGCTGATTTTTTTGGACCTGAACATCACAAAGGTGGAGTTGAGTGTTTGGGACTTAGAGAAAGACAAGTACTTGAGGAATGTTTCGGCCAAATGCTATGAAACACCAACAAATATTCAAAGTGCTCCCAATTTTCTAATTGAATATTAATTTTGTCCCAAAGTTCCTATTTTGCAAAAAGCCTTTCTTCCTGTCAAATTTAACTTCATCAAAGGAAGATCTTACCAATGAGAGGTATTTGGCTGAATGCTCCGATCAAAATAAACTGAGTGGCTCATGCTTGGTACAAGCAGCTTCTAAAATATGTATGGCATCCATTTCTGGGATAAACAAAATTTTCCCCTTGATACTCTCATAAACCGAAGAGGCTATTGTCAATTATGCTACCCATCGTTTTTTTTATTGGGTGATATTTCCCAAGATTTTGAGTATCTTATTTCACATGATTGTAAAAATATGTGTTATAATGTGAGAAAAAAAAAAATTTTATTACTCTTGGGTGAAAGAGCGCCATCTGAAGGAGAAAATTACCTTGGTCAAGCTTTATGAAAAAAGACTTTAACTGGTTGCAAATTGCATTAATGAAAATGGCAGATCGATTCATTTTGAAGGAGCGGTATTTAAGAAAATGTACTCTGAAATATAAACGTTTTATTTTCGTGTTTCCCTGAAGCTATTTCTACAGTGTAACACTGCGTGTTTTCCACATGTCAGGGCTTCAGCCAGCCTCATGTATGGCAGCATGTGCCCCTGTCCATGACTGGCATGCAGAGGCTGTAACATGGAACAGGCCAGGGTGAACTAACCACTCACTTGCCTTCTGTTGCACAAAATGCCAACATCAGAAATTGCCAGAATTCTAGGAAACTTTCCCCTTTAGGATTCCAGGTTAGAGGAAGTGTCATGTCTGTGTAAAGAAAATATTCTCTAATGAGAATATTCACAGAGCAATGGGTCAAGAGCAGCATTGAAGTATAGACAGAGTTGCTCTCTACTGAAGACAAAGTATAGAAGCTTCCTCATTAGAACAGAAAACTTGGTTGCTAGACCCCAATGTCCTCTGATTTGCAAAACAAATAGCAAAAGGCATAATAAAATTGGTGCCAAAAATAGGATACTGTAGTTTCTTTTCCGTACATGTTTTGATTCTAAGTAGAAGAATAAAGCACCAAAATGAAATTAATGAAATAGAAAATAAATATTGTTTCCTCCAATGTGTCTCAGAGAAGAATCAGTTTTAGAGATTCTGTCAGAGAGCATTCTAAACCACTGACATATACTTCTAAAAAAGGTACTTTGCTAATTTTGCAAAATTTGGGTCTGAAAATATAGATTTTTGTTCTGTGACAAGAAAACATCCTTTTATTAGATTCTAAGGGAACTTCTTTTGCATTTCAGTTTGCACGAATGGCTTTCATAGTAAACTGATGAAGTTCATTCATCCTCAGTTAATCAAAATAACATTGTAAAAATCATTTCTGAAATACTGCCTATCCTGTCTTTCTTGTTTTAGGATTGTCAGTGTTGCTGATGAACTTTCCAACAATGATATTGGTACTCTCTTGGATTCTTACCCCGACTCCGTTTTTGAAAAACGAGAGAGGTAAAGGGAATCCACGATTTTTCTCCAACGCATTCTGATTAATTTGAAAATTATATTTTCTGTGTTAATGATTCATTTGCTTTGTTTCAAATTGATAACTGTTGGTAATGTTCAGTAGAGTTAGATACACCAGGCCCATGCATGAGGAGATAAGACTTTGTTGTAATAAAATACTCACTGGCTTCTGACAAACTTATGTTTTCTGGGTAGCAATTATTTGTAAATCTCTAATCAAACTGAAGTAGACACGGTAAAATATCAATAGAACATAATACAAAGCGTAGCAAATTTTACAATAAACCAAAGTACTTCTTTTGAACTGTACTGCTCAATCCAAGCATTGGAAGTTTCTTTCTTCAAATGGCCAATAGCTGACTATAGAGATGGCACCATTCAGGGACCAACTTCTCCATGAGCATCTTTTTTTTTCAAGTCTTTTTAGGTGAAAGTACTACGTACGTTCCCTTTCTTCCCATTGACCCCCTATTTTTTCCCAGGGGCAGAACACCATTGCACATAGTTCCCCATGTGGGTATTTTTTTTTATAAAGCATTTGCTCAGTTAATACAGAATAGGTCTTAAACATCCCCCCAAATGCCTAAGGTGTTAGATTATTCCTAGTTGTCCCAACTTCAGGCTTAGGAGTACAGTAGTTCCTCGAGATACGAGTGCCCTAACATACAAGATTTTTTAGATAGGAGCCACTGAGCGAGCGATTTTTGCTTTGAAATACGAGCAACAGTTGAGATAGGAGTAATTGCTTGGATCGGCCGGCTGCACACGACCCACCAGTTTACCGAGACTCGAGCGTCTCATAGTTTCCCATGCCTCAAGGTTACGGAACGAATTAAACTCGTATCTCGAGGTACCACTGTATTTTCCTTTTAGTGTACTTGTGATAGAAAATGAGTGGGGTGTTGGAATAGCTTTATAGCTGACACCTAGGAATCTAGAAATGTTGGCATATATCTATATCTATATCTATATCTATATCTATATCTATATCTATATCTATATCTATCTATATCTATCTATATCTATATCTATACCTATACCTATACCTATATCTATACCTATATCTATACCTATACCTATATCTATACCTATACCTATATCTATATCTATATCTATATCTATATCTATATCTATATCTATATATCTATATCAATAATTTTTAAACCATGTCTTTGCTTTTGCTCATGTTTATTAGCAATGACATCTCAGAAGTCCAGAGACCAGAGAAACGCCATTCGGATTCACCCTTTGCTGCTGCTTTTAACCGCTTCCTGAAATGGAAGGCTGAGAAGCAAAAGAAAAAAATGGTTGAGGCGAACAAGTAAAGAACCAGCAAACTTGCTAACTTGAGCAACGATAAACGCCATTCCAAACACAAGCTACACCCGGAGCCTCACCTACCTCCCTCTCCCCCCCCTCTAGCCTCTGAAGCAGGAATTCTCCACCCTGGCTGCCACTAGGCCACCTGGGAGAATTTGTAAAATGCCTGTTTGGGCTCCCCCCAAAACCGTGGCCAGGAAATTAGTGCCTCTACGGAGGGGGGTGTAGACATGGGCATTTCTTAAGCCTTCCCCGTTGCTTCTACTGTGTCTCCCCGCTTCAAAAGCATCTGCTCTGAATGTGGAAACACGTTTTATCCAAAGAGCTGGTTTGTAAACCAGGGGGAGCCCAGCCCACTAGCACTTCGGCATCAAGTGGAACTTTTTGTATGGCATTTCACCTCCCTTATTTCACTAAATGAATTCTTTTGTCTTCTGAGACTCCGTGAAGCCTGAGTCTCTGGGGTGTGTAGACATTGGAGCACACTAAATGGGTTGCTCTCTCTCTCTCTTTTTTTTAAATATATTTTTATTGATTTTCTACAGAGAGGAAGGGAGAGGGATAGAAAGTTAGAAACATCGATGAGAGAGAGACATCAATCAGCTGCCTTCTGCACACCCCCCACTGGAGATGTGCCCGCAACCAAGGTACATGCCCTTGACCGGAATCGAACCTGGGACCTTTCAGTTCGCAGGCCGACGCTTTATCCATTGAGCCAAACCGGTTTCGGCTGCTCTCTCTTTTTATTCCAATTATTTTTGTAGACATGGTCAGTGTTAATTCTGGATGGGTGAAAACAGACAAAATGACATTCTTTGTCCAATAGGCGGTAATTCGGAAAAAGGTAGTTGAAGTTTCTTTAAGGTTAAAGATCACTTCATAATCCATCACGAGCATTATAGATAATTACTGAGACCACAGAGAATTTTAGAGAGCACAGACAATATTACAGGTTGCATATCATCAGCTCTTTACATGCTTCCTCCTCTAAGAGCCTTAAAATGTATATTTCCTCTTCCTGATCTACAGGGATTCAGAGGATGATTCCAAAAAGACAAGCTCTTTGGAAGAAAGCTGATGACAGGCTTCCAGGGGTGAGTATATCCGTGCATTCTTATCATATTCTTACAACTATCATTCAGCGTTTCCAGATACAGAGGTACCTCGAGATACGAGTTTAATTCGTTCTGTAACCTTGAGGCGTGGGAAACGATGAGACGCTCGAGTCGCGGTAAACTGGTGGGTCGTGTGCAGCCGGCCGATCCGCGCGATGACTCCTATCTCAACTGTTGCTCGTATTTCAAAGCAAAAAACGCTCGCTCGAAGGCTCGTATCTCAAAAATTACGTATGTTAGGGCACTCGTATCTCGTGGTACCACTGTATACCATGGAGGGAGACTGACCCACATCACAGTAATGTGAAAACAGGCTTTTCTACCGAGTCCTAGCAGGCTGCTCATATTGATTTACGGGTTTATCTCATGATCCACTGCTAGCATCTTACTTACTACATGTATGGAGAAATGGCACCAAATGCCAGCGAGGCTTGCTATTGTGAAGACAGCATGGCACTTTGGGCTGAATTGGATGCCTTGGAACATAGCAAGCTTCATGCATTACATGTCAAACTCGGGTTCTTTCACTGATAAGGTAAAAGTACATACTCTGACTCCAATCGTATCCACTGTGAAAGATTGTTTTAGTAGAGAAAACATGAATTGTGAGGGTTTTTTTTTCCGTTGTTAACTGATAAGCTTATTATCACCATTGCTTTTATATCTACACATCCTATTTCTTTTCCAAGTAAATTACTGTTTACATTAGCTCATAACATATATTTCTAATTCTTGGCTTAGTAACATTTTATGTTAACCCTATATCAGAATTGGCAGATAGTTCTCTGATGGCTCCAGAGCAGCGGTTCTCAACCTGTGGCTCGCGACCCCTTTGGGGTCGATTGACCCTATCACAGGGGCCGCCTAAGACCATCAGAAAACACAGATATTTACATTACGATTCATAGCAGTAGCAAAATTACAGTTAGGAAGTAGCAACGAAAATAATTTTATGGTTGGGGGTCACCACCACATGAGGAAATGTATTAAAGGGTCGAGGCATTAGGAAGGTTGAGAACCACTGCTCCAGAGGAAGCATCTGTTGTTTGTTAGTCTACAGTGTTTCTGTTTAAAATACTCAAACATGATATTGCTATAGGAAAGCAGCCGCAAATAATATGTCAAAGAAATGGGAGCTGCTGTGTTACAATAAAGATTTATTGCTAAATCACGAAGGTAGGCTAGACTACAACCCTGAAGGGGTCAAGGAGATTACAGGAGACCCAACCTCAGAATGAGCGTAATTCATCGTCCAACCTCAGATGTTCATGGGAGTCCTCTGTAGTGGCAAGGTATCTAGGAAGACAATTGGTGACTTGTGCCCACTGACTTCCCTTCACTTCTAAGGGACATCCATGGTCAGGGGTGTGGCACATGCCCATTCATGGTCATAGAGGGATAGTTCAGAGCAATGGGTCCCTTTGCTGACAAAAGGAAGGCAATCCTATGTAGCTCCTTGAAAAACTCTTTATAAGAAGGCCTCTCCATTCCATTATACAGCACAGCAGACACTTAAACATAGAAGAGGTCTAATAACTCTGTCCTTTGTAAACTGTAAGATTATTCATGAAATTACATCTTCCATTCTTAATGTAACATGTAGTTTTGGACACATTCTTTTTCACAAGAAATCTCTTGGGTCCGCCATTTGTGAAAATTGCACATGGGGAATTAGTGACTGGTCACAGGACCCCATCCATCCCATGGCTTTTCTGCCCATCAGGCCTTTGGAAGATGCGCTCCTGATGTCCCACCAGATGCTCTCCTGTCACAGGTTGTGGACAAGGGGCACAGGGAAAGAGCTGTTCATCAAATGAGTGGATAAGGGGATGAAATTAAGATGCTGCCAATGAAAATATGTATTTGCTCCTATACCAATTCTTTCTTTTTCAGGATTACAGAAGAAACATGATTAGATGAAATAATTCTCGTTTGACTTCCAAAGAAGCCATTTAAGAAAACATTTTCAGATCCAATAAAACCAAATAAATGCTATGTTGTGCATGTTGCAATTTATTTCAATATGATAACTATTATGCTTACATTGCATTTAGTATTTGGAATTCTTAAGTTTGTCTTTAGTGAAAATCTTCAATTTCATTTGCTGTGGACATGTGATGTTTGTACATTTTCTGTCAAATACAATAGCACATCCAAAAAATAATGCACCGCAATCAAGCGGGTTCTGGTGCACAAGGACAGTTCAACATACACAAATATAATCAATATAATATACCACATAGATAAAATAAATTATAAAAATAGTATCTTATGCCAATACCGGTGTGGCTCAGTGGATAGAGCGTCGACCTGTGGACAGAAAGGTCCCGGGTTCGATTCCGGTCAAGGGCATGTACCTTGGTTGTGGGCACATCCCCAGTGGAGGGCATGCAGGAAGCAGCTGATTGATGTCTCTCTCTCATCGATGTTTCTAACTCTCTATCCCTCTCCCTCTCTGTAAAAAAATCAATAAAATATATATTAAAAAAATAATGATATCTTATCAATAGATGCTGAAAGTCATTGATGAAATACAGCATCCATTTATGATTCAAATACTCAATAAAATAGGAATAGAAAGAAAGTTCCTCAATATAATAAAGGCCGTATATTATAAACCCTCAGCTAATATCATACTCAATGGTAAAAAACTGATAGTTTTTTTTTAAGATTAAGAAAAAGAGTAGGATGTCCACTCTCACTATTCTTTTTTTAAATATATTTTATTGATTTTTTTTTTACAGAGAGAAAGGGAGAGGGATAGAGAGTTAGAAACATCGATGAGAAACATCGATCAGCTGCCTCTTGCATGCCCCCTACTGGGGAATGTGCCTGCAACCAAGGTACATGCCCTTGACCGGAATCGGACCTGGGACCTTTCAGTCCGAAGACCCACACTCTATCCACCGAGCCAAACCGGTTTCAGCCACTCTCACTATTCTTATTCAGCATCATGCTGGAAATCCTAGCCAGAGCAGTAAGGCAAGAGAAAGAAATAAAGGCATCTAAAATATGGAAGGAAAAAATCAAACTGTCACTTTTTGAGGACTATATGAGTTGGTATATAAGCCAGTCAGAGAAAGATAAATATGACATGATCTCACTCATTTATGGAATATAATGAACAACATAACTGATGAACAAAAACAGATCCACAGACAGAGAAGCATCCATCAGACCGTCAAACCTCAGAGAGAAGGTAGGGGAGGGTGGAGGTAAGGGGGAGAGATTCATCCAAAGGACTTGTATGAATGCATATAAGTCTAACCAATGGACACAGACACCAGGTAGGTGAGGGCATGAGTGAGAAGGTGGTGGTGGGAATAAATGGGGCAATAAAGACACATATGTAACCCCTTAATCAAGAAATAAAAAAGAAAACCCTAAAGACTTCACACACACACACACACACACACACACGCACGCACGTACTATTAGAACAAAATACAGTCACACTGAAGGATAAAAAAAATCAGTGTGCCAAAATCCATTGCCTTCCTGCATACTAACAACAAATGTCAGAAAAATAAATGAAAAAAAAAATTCCTTTTGCAATGTTAACCAAAGAATAAAATGCCCAGGAATAAACTTAACAAAGAACATGAAACACCTACATCCTGAAAATTACAAAGCATTATTAAAAGAGATTGAAAAACCACAACAAAATGAAAAAAAAATTTCAGTGTTCATAGATTGGAAGAATCAACATAGTTAAAATAGCCATAATATCCAAAGCAACGTGTAGAATTAATGCAATCCCCATCAAAAGACCAAGAAACAGAACAAGAAATCATCAGATTTGTGTGGAACCACAAAAGACCACGAATAGCCGAAGTAATCCTGAGAAAAAAAGAACGAAGATGGAGCGATCATGCCACCTGACTTCAAATTATACTCCAATGCTATGATTATAAACACAGCATGGTACTGGTAGAGAGACAGACACACAGATCAATGGATCAAAATAAAGCCCAGCTATAAAAACACATGTATAGGACGGATAATTTTCTACAAAGGAGCCAGAAACACACAGTGTCTTTATTCTCTTCAACAAATGGTGCTGCGAAAATTGGAAAGCCACATGCAAACAAATGAAAATTAATTCAAAATAGATCAAAGACTTAAATATAAGACTGCAACAATGAATTGCAGAGAGGAAAATATAGCTGCCAAACTTATGGACCTGAGTGGTAGAGCACATTTTATGGACTTGACCCCAGACAGAGGCAAGGGAAGTAAAACAAATATAAATCAGTGGGACTATATCCAACGAAAAAGTTTCTGCATAGCAATAGAAACTGACAACAAAACAAAAAGGTAGCCAACCAGATGGGAAATGGTATTTACAAACAGTAGCTCCCACAAAGGTTTTAATTTCCAAAATGTATAAAGAATTCATAAAACTGAACAACAAACAAATAACTCAATCATAAAGTGGGCAGAGGACCTGAAAATACAGCTCTCTCAAAAGATATGCAAACAGCCAATATATATATATATATATTGAATATATGAAAAGATATTCAACCTCACTGGCAATTAGGGAAATGCTAATCAAACTACCAACTCGTACCTGTTAGAGTGGCCATTATCAAGAAGACAAGAAATAACAAGTATTGGAAAGGTTGTAGAAAAAAGGATGCCCTCATCCAACTGCTGGTAGGAATGTAGGTTGATACAAACACTACAGAAAGTCAGGAGATGCCTCAAAAATTTGAGAATAAAGCTAACATGTGACCCAGCAATCCCTCCCTCTCCTGGGTATAAACCCAAAAACCTTGATATCTTGTATTCGCAAAGATATATGCACCCCTATGTTCACTGCAGTATTATTCACGATGGCCAAGGATAGAGAAGATGTGATCTTACAGAATGGACTACTACTCGACCATAAGAAAGGATGAAATAGGGCCATTTGCAACGACATGGATGGACCTGGAGAACATTACGCTAAGGGAAATAAGAAAAAGGTAAGAACTATATGATTTCACTCATATGTATTATATAAAACGGAAACTCATGAACACAAACAGCAGCTGGTGATTGTTAGAGGGAGGGGGGAGGGGACAAAGGGAGTCCTTAACATTGGAAAAGTCCAGATAAGCAGTTAGGAGCCAGCAGGCAGTCAGACATCCCCTGAGGGGTCCTGGATTGGAGAGAATGCAGGCCAGGCTGAGAGACTCCCCCCTTCCCCATGCATGAATTTCATGTACCGAGTCTGTAGTATATATATTTTTTTTTTACATGAATTAGTTTTTATGTGAATTGCATAAAAATGTAAAAAGTGAATTGATGCTTTGTACTAGGAGAGAATTATATATTTATAACCATAAGAAACAGGTTTGTTGCATTTCAAATCCATTCCTGCACATAATATTTTTATTTTCTGAGGAAAACTCGGTGGTTCTGGCCATAACATTAATCATTTGCTTATACATTTGCTGCTAAGTAAAGATTTAAAAATTTCTCATTAAACTAGGTACCATTTTTATCTAATGAACAGGACATTTCCTTTTGATCTTTGACATCCTGAACTCACTCGCTATAGATTTATATGAATCAGATATAATGACAATTATATAGGAACTCCCAGGCCTATTCACTCTGTGGGAGAGCAGCCGTGACCTCTTTCAGAGTTCTGTGATGGCTCAGCCCTGAGGACAAGGCCTATAAAACTATGGGCTTTGAACTGATGGTTCAAAGATGAAAGCAGTGTCTGGCAATAATACCCACCCCTTAGCCAGTCCCAAGTTCTAGTTCAACTCCACAGGCCAGAACTGGTGGAGCCAAAGAAAAAACGCCCAGGCACCTGGTAAGTATATATAAGCCACCAATGGTTGCATGTGAGTGAAGTTTCTGGATTCTTCTGTTTGAAAGATGCTTTTCCTGCTTGCTCTTTGACTCAATGCTGTTTTGTTTTTAAAGGATGCCATCAAGTAATGATGCATTTTTGTTCTTGGTTTTTATGTAAGTTTTTGGGTGAAGGATTCAGTGGATACATTTGTTTTTTCCTTTCAAACTTGTTTTTATAGCACTGATCTCTCTGTCATATACCAGTTATATAAACCTAGGAAATACATATTTTTATCTTTAAGTTAAATGCCTTAATTTTTTATGCGGAACAAAGAGAAACACACTATCCCTGCACATAATACTTTTATTTTCTGAAGAAAACTCGATGGTACTCCCAAGTATCTATCTAAAAAATACTTAGAAAAATAACGTATGGAGGATAGATGTAAAAATCACAAGCTTTTTTTTTTGAGATATTTTTCTTTTCATAGCAAAATATTTCAATGGAGATATGCGCTTTTAATGACTTTGCAATATTAATTTTTGCTCTTAATCAAGTTGTTATTCAAAGCCAGGCATTAAAGAAATAAAGTTTCTGTAATATCTATAATTAAGAGCCAAAATGTACATATAAAACAATTTTTGTATAAATAGATAGGTAGATAGATAGATTTATGTATGGGTATATACATAAGCATAAACATATATACATTATTAAATAGACAGTACCTCAGTTTTACATTAGTCAGATGTTAAAACTAAATGCAGAATGAACAATCAGGTTGTTGTTGTTTTTTAACTGTTAGCAAAGACACTAAACCTGTATGTCACAACTCTGTTATAAGCAACTGATCCCCAGGGTTAATTCCAGGACTGGAAGAGTATGGCATTCAGTATATACTTGGGCCTACTATGTGCTCGGTGAGAGGTGGTCAGTGGTTGAAGGGAATTCTAATTCAAGCACCTGTCAGAGAGAAGTCCTCTTGATTAGAAAGGAATCATATAGCAGTTTAACTTTTCTTATAAGATGAAAATTATTTTCCAAACTCTGCTACACACTCAGAATTACTGGGTATCGCTCTGAAAATGATGAAAACACTTATTTGTCAAGATATGTTTACTTCTTTATTACAGTATTATTCACTATGTTCAAGACATGAAAATAGCTTCTATGCCCTTTGATAAATAATTAGATAAAGAAATAGCTGTACCTAAGTACAATGGAATACTATTCAGCCACATACATGATGGAGTATCGCCATTTTGGATAACATGGATAGATCCTGACAGTATCATGCTAAGTGAAATGTTAGCCAGAAATTCAGAGCCATATGCTTTCACTCATACAGGGTGTCCCAGACACTGACAGCTGATAGCTCAACTTTGAAAATGAAATGAAGTTTAATAAACGTTAACATTATAATTATTCAAAGTGTGTGTATACATGTTGTGGGACGCCCTATGTGTGGCATATACAACAGAGCAACAAATGAGCAAGCAAAGCAAAAACAAACTCATAGACACAGACAGTAGGATGGTGGTTACCAGCAGAGAAATGGGGTTGGGGGGAGAGGAAGAAGATAGAGGGGGGTTAAATATAGGGGAATGGGAGGAGACGAGACTTTGAACGCTGAGCACACGATGCAATATACAGATGATGTGTTACACAATTGTACACCTGAAGCATACATAATCGTCTTAACAAATGTCACCCCATTAAATTTTTAAAGAAAAGAACGGCCTGGCTGGGGAGATCTGTGGGTGAAAAATATGATGTGACTCTCCCTGTCGAGGTACAGACATGGGAACCAAAAAGAATTCCCAGCTCCTCGTGCTCCTGATCCTTCTCAGCGTGCTCTTCTCACAGACATGGGCCTTGTCTGACTCAGAAGCAGAAGCTTTGAGGTAAGTTTCCTTCCTATTGAGACAGTTGACCTTCTGTCTTGACTGCAATGAGAACCTCCTCTCCTGTGGCCTCTCTCAGTCTGTGTCTCTGAATCTGTTGCTGTTTTGTGTGGTCATTTATCTTGTCCTGCAGATTCCACATACAAGGGAAATCATAAAGTATTTGTGTCTTTCTGATGGCAATTTAAAAACAAAATTCAAATTAAAAGAATTGTCTTTCTGTTATTTCGGATATCCTATATATCTCCATTATATAGAATTTATTGAAATAAAAGTTTGATATGCTAACAAAGGTTTTTAACATCAGGTCAACATGATTATTCCTTTTACAACCCCTTCCTGCAGCTGTATATATATTGAACATGAGTAATAAGAAATGGGGCAATTCTTTGAATTTGATCAATACAGAGAAAAGGTACACCAACGTCAATCTTTGAAGTTGAGTTTTGAGATTTAGAGAAAGAAAAGTACTTGAGAATGTTTCAATCAAATGTTATTAAACATTAACAAATATTCAAAGAGCTCACAGTTTTCATATTGATTACAACTTTTTCAGTTTCTATTTTGTGAAGTGTAACTTCCCTACAGGAAGATATTGCCAAGAAGCGGTACATGGCTTAACACTTTGTTCAGATTGAACTGAGTAGCTCTGATGTTTAGTACATGCAGCTCATCAGAGTTGTATGGCATCCATTTCTGGGGTAAAAAAAATTTTACACTTCATACTCTCAGAAACCATGGAAGCCATTGTCAATAATGCTGCCCATCTTTTTTAATTGGGTGATATTGGCCAAGATTTTGAGGGCTCTTATTTCATATAATTGTAAAAATATAAGTATATATTTTGAGGAAGAAAGTTATTATACTTGGTGACTTGAATACCATTTGAAGGAGAAAATTAACTTGATCAACTTTTAGAGGGGCTGACATGTTGCAAATTGCATTAGCTGAAAATGGCAGGTGGGTTCGTTTTGAAGGAGCAGTATTTAAGAAAATGTGCTTTGAAATATACATGTTTTATTTTCGTGTTTCCATGAAGCCATTCCTACAGTGGAACACTGCATGTTTCCACATGTCAGGGCTTCAGCCAGCCTCATGTATAGCAGCTTGTGCCCCTGTCCATGACTGGCACGCAGAGGCTGTAACATGGAACAAGCCAGGGTGAACTAACCACTCGCTTGCCTTCTGTTGCACAAATTGTCTACATCAGAGATGACTCCAATTCTAGGAACACTTTCACCTTTAGGATTCCAGCTTAGAGGAAATGTCATGTCTGTGTAAAGAAAAAACATCTAAAGAGAAACACTGTTCATTCACAGAGCAACTTGTCAAGAGCGGCACTGAAGTGTGGTCAGAGTTGCTTTCTACTGAAGACAAAGAATAGAAGCTTCCTCATAAGGACAGAAAACTTAGTTGCTGGACCCCAAGGTCTTTTTTATGCTAAGAGATTTTATGCCAAGAGCTGAATATAGATACGACACCATTCGTGAGGACATCTCCTAATGGAGCATCTTTTTTTTTAATTTTTATCACTGAAAGTGCCACATATGTCCCTTTTTTCCCACTGACCTTTATTTTCTCCCAGTGGCTGGACACCACTGATGTATGTATTTTTTATGAAGCATTTGCTCAGGTGGTACAGAATGTGTTGGATTAATCCCGCATTTCCATATTTTAGGTGCAGGTGTATTTTCCTTTTAGAGTATTTGCGTAAGAAAATGAGTGGGGTATTGGAATTCCTTTTTAGCTGACATCAAGAAATCTAGAACTTGGGGCATATCTATCATTTTTTTGAAGAAAGCCTTTGTTTGCTTTTCCTCGCATCTCTTAGCAATGACACCTCCGAAGACCAGGGACCAATCAAACGCCCTTCAAATGTAAAATTAACTTTGGCTTATTCCAACATCGTGAAAGTGAAGACTCTGGATAAAATGTTGACGGACTGGCTTAAAGACAAGAGGTAAAAAAAAAAAAAAATAGCTTGCTAAATTGAGAAATGATAAATTATGTTCAAAATACAAACTACGTATCTAGACATACCTATCTCTCTCTAACACACTATGTAAACTCTGAGGCAGTAATTCTCAACCCTGGTTGCCATTAGAAAACCCTGGGGAAATTTTAAAATACCCGTGTTTGGGCACTGCCCAAAACCCTTTGCCAGGAAATTAGGCCCTCTAAGGATATGGCTCTTGATGTGCGTATTTCTTAAGCCTTCCCAGTTGATTCTATTGAGTCTTTAGGGTTAAAAAAAAAAAAAAAGACATCTGTTGAGTTTAGCTGCTCTGAAAGCAAATTTTATCAAAGGAGTTGATTTTTAACCATGGAAAGCCCAATCCACTAGCAATCCGGTATCACACGGAACTCCCTCTATGAGCATTTCTCTCCCTTAGTTTACCAATTAGCTCTGAGTTATTTTGTCTTCTGAGACTCAGTGAAACCCAAGTCTGTCTGGGGTGTGTAGACATTGGAGCACCATAAACAGAAAGTGGGTGCTCTCTCTTTTTATTGTGATGATGATTGTGTACATGGTGAGTGTTAGGGACAATTCTGATGGGGTGAGAACAGACAAAATGACTTTCCCCGCTGACTAGATTATAATTCCGTAAAGATAATTTAATGTTTTTTTTCATATTTTTATTCGTTTCAGAGAAGAAGGTAGAAGGAGAGAGAGAGCCGAAACCGGTTTGGCTTGGTGGATAGAGCGTCGGCCTGTGGATTGAAGGGTCCTGGTCAAGGGCATGTACTTGGTTGCGAGCACATCCCCAGTGGAGTCGTACAGGAGGCAGCTGATCGATGTCTCTCTCTCATCGATGTTTCTGACTTTCTATCCCTCTCTCTTTCTCTCTGTAAAAAAATCAATAAAATATATTTTAAAAAAAAAAGGAGGAGAGAGAGAGAGAAACATCAATGATGAGAGAGAATCCTTGATCAGCTGCCTCCTTCCTGCCCTCTGCTGGGGATCAAGCATGCAACCCAGACATGTGCCCTTGTCCCTGATTTGAACCTGGGACTCTTCAGTCCACAGGCCAATGCTCTATCCACTGAGCCAAACAGGCTAGGGCCTGTAGGGATAATTTAAGGTACTTTAAGGTTAAAAAGCAATTCATATATATATATGGCCGCATGACCTTCCGACCGTCTGACCGGCCGGTAACTATGACACGCACTGACCACCACAGGGAAGACGCTCCACGCAGGAGCTGTCAAGCTGCAGTGACGTGTCAGCAGTGCTTCTCGGGTGACGCACCCCGGGACCAGAGAAGAGGGAGGCCAGCTCCTTGCAGGCCACATGAGTCCACCTTTGACGTGGGTCACTGTCAGCCCCAAATCTGGTTTACCTACTGCTCCCTTGTGTTTGCCTTCCACACGCTGTATGACAGCAACTTTACAGAGTGCCCTCTCACACTCCGGGACCCCTCGGGGGATGTCAGAGAGCCAGTTTTGGCCAGATTCCCAACAGGCCAGGCCGAGGGACCCCACCTGCCAGAGGGACCCTGCTCACTCCGCAGACATCCTGTGGCCAGCCAGGGAGGGACCATGGGAGGTTGGCTCAAGGGCATGTCCGGCCTGTCTCACCAGCCCTGCCCCACAGGCCACCACCCAGGAACACCTGCATTGGTTCCGGCACCGGAGCCAGTGCCATGAGCCTGAAGACTCAAACATGAGTTTTCTTTTTTGTATCCTCTCCCCTCCTCCACCCCATCCCAAACTCCACAGACACCCTTGAGCTACAGCACTGTCTCAGGAATTCTAATTAATTTCCTCTCATTCTCTGGATCTGATCTTGATCATCAGTTTATGTCATTCATTACATTCCACAGATGAGTGAGATCATGTGATACTTGTCTTTCTCTGCCTGGCTTATTTCACTAAGCATAATGCTTTCCATCTCCATCCATGTTGTTGCAAATGGTATGAGCTCCTTCTTTTTTACCACAGCGTAGTATTCCACTGTGTAGATGTACCAGTTTTTTAATCCACTCATCAGCTGATGGGCACTCAGGCGATTTCCAAATCTTAGCTATGGTAAATTGTGCTGCTATGAACATAGGGGTACATATATCCTTTCTGATTGGTGTTTCTAGTTTCTTGGGATATATTCCTAAAAGTGGGATCACTGGGTCAAATGGGAGTTCCATTTTTTTAGGTTTTTGAATGTGCACAAATCTGTGCACCAGGCCACTAGTAAATAATAATTAGCATCATGGATAATTATTTAGCCCCTTGAGGACTACAGAGCACAGATAATAGTATAGGTTACACATCATCATTTTTTTAGATGCTTTCTCGTTTAAGAACCCTAACATGCACAATGTTCTCTTCCTGCTCTGCAGTGATATGAAAGAACATAAGGAATCAGAAAGATGATTCAAAGAAACTTTGGAACAAAGCTCCGTGGTGAGTATATCTGTGCATCCTGATCATATTCTTAGAGCCGTCATCCAGCTTTTTCAGTAGGTAAGAAACATAATTAATGGTATGGTATTTAATGGTAGGATACTAAATATACTGAATGGTGGGTAAAAATATATTTGACGATAAGAAATATCTTAGACTGGTCACAATGAGGCCTATATAAGAATGGCACTCTTACCAGAAGTGAACTGTAAACCAACCTCAAAGTATTCATGGAGGGTTCTGATTACATAAAGGAGAAAACCACAGTGAGCAAACAGTTTTTCATCTACTTGTTTACTCACACATACTCCCTCCTTCTGTCCAGACATAAAATGGAGGAGACTTACCCACCACATAATGAGAGAACTGGCTTTTCTATTGAGACCAAACCAGCTGCTCGTATTGATTTAAGGGTTCGTCTGATGATCAATTGCTAGCATCTTATTTAAGTGCAGGGAAATGCACCAAATTTCAGCAAGGACTGCTATTGTGAAAATACCAAGGCACTCAAGGTCAAATGTGTTCCTTAAAACATACCAAGCTTCATGCAGCAAAAGTCAAGTTTAGCTTCTTTTACCTATAAAGTTGAATGTAGGTACTATGACTCTAACAGTATTCAGTGCAAACCATTTTTTGAGTAGAGAAAATATAGGGCTTTTTTTTCTTTTGTTAAGTGATAAACTTATCACAATTGCTTTTACATATGCAAGTCATTTTTCTGTTCTGAGTACATTAAATGTTTACATTAGCCCATAAAATATGTTTGTGATTACTTGGCTTAGTAAAATATTATGTTATCACTATATCAGAGATTGGCAAATATTTCTCTAATAGCTCCAGAGGAAATATTATTGGTTTTGTGATCTATATGGTTTCTGCTAGAAAGTCTCAAATATGCTATTGTAATATGAAAGCAGCCACAAATAGTATGTAAAAGGAATGGAAGTGTCTATCTATGATAATAAAAGGTTAATATGCTAATTAGACTGAACGTCCTTCCGGGCGTCAGACTGGATGTCCTTCTGGATGAAACCAGGGCCAGAGGTAAGCAGCCTGGGTCCCAGGTGCTGGAAGGAAGCTGGTACCAACAGTCGGGGGAAGGAAGGCCTACATTTGCATGAATTTCCATGCACAAGGCCTCTAGTGATTTCTAAAACAAGAAGGTAGATTAGACTCCAACCCAGAAAAGGTCAAGGAGATTAAAGAGACCCAAGATCAAAATGAGTGTAACTCATTGTCCAACTTCAGTCCTGGTGTTCATGAGAGTCCTCAGTATTGGGCAGGGTGCCTGCGAAGACACCTGCACAACTGGTGCCTTTTGTCCACTGACTTCATGGTGAGGGGTGTGGCGCATGCCCATTCATGGTCATAAGTGGGTAGTGCAGAGAAATAAGTCCCTTGGCTCAAAAATAAAAGAGAATCCCATGTAGCTTCTTTAAAATCTGTTTATAAGAAGAAGGCCTCTCCATGACATTATACAGCTCAGCAAACACTCAAACAGAAGAGGACTAACCACTCTGTCTTTTGTAAATTATAAGATTAAGATTACCCATGTGATTCTGTCCTTCGTTCTTTTCACTTCTTTTTTGAATGGGTAACTTTGGATCAATTTTTTAATAGAAAAACTTGTGGGCTAACCATGTGTGGAAATTACATATCGGTAGTTATTGATTGTTCAGAGAGCCCCTTCCCATCCCAGGGCCTTTCTGCCCATCAGGCTTTTGGAAGATGCACTCCTGATGTCCCACCACATATCTCCTGTCACAGGCTGTGACAAGGGGCAAAGGGAAATAGGTGTTTATCACGTGTGTGGATAAGGAGATGAAATCAAGTTGATGTCAATGGAAATATTTATATGCTTATATACCATTTCTTTCTTTTTCAGATTCTCAAAGAAAAATGATTGAGTAAAGTCATTCTAGTTTGATTCCTAAAGAATTAATTCAAGAAAACATCTTCAATTAAAATAAAATCAGAAAAAGTGCTGTATTGTGCATATTATTATTGTAACTGTTATGTTTACATTGAAAATAATATTTGTGAATTCTTAAATTTGTCTTTAACTCCAGAAAACCCTGAAACTTCACATGCTGTGTACACTTTCTTTCAAAAATATATTGAATGATAAAAATACTAGGTTAATTTTAACTATAGAAGGCTTTTTGAAATTGTCATAGTTGTGCAAAACCAATGTGTTTATTTATAGAGCTTCCTTAACTCTTCAGATAGTAAAGCAAATAACCGGTGTGTGTAAATTTGAATGTTAAATGGTTAGAATACTATGTTACATAAATCTCAAAATGTCTAAGAGAATACCAACAGAGATAAAAAGTCATTCTACAAAATTTTTAAATGTCATGCATTTCTTTTTTTTTAAATTATATACATTAGTATTGGTTTTTAGAGAGAGAGGAAGAGAAAGATACAAACATCGATGCGAGAGAAACATCATCTATTGGCTCTCTCCTACATCCGCCTACTGGGGATGGAGCCCACAAGCCTGGGGATGTGCCTTAATCTGGAATCAAACCGCTGACCTCATGGTTCATGGGTTGATGCACAAACACTGAGCTACACTGGCCGAGCTCAATAAAAAAATCTCTCAAATTTGAATCTCTAAATGCCAAAGGCTCTCTTTCAAAGCAGTGTCTCCATGAAAGGGAATGGTCTCTACTTCTGACATCGAGCCTTGCCTATATGTGGGTGCTAAGTATGTTTGGAACGTAAACTGAGAGGAACATTTGTGTTTCAGTGATCAATTTTTTTTCTAAGTACTTTGGTGAAACCAGGTTTCATCAGTGAAAGTAGGTCCAGCCCTCATAGCCTGTTCTAGGCATTTAGGTAGCAGAAGTGACATGAAAAACAAGGGAAAGAAAGAAGGCATGCTGGTTTCCAAGGCAGATCAGCTGAGCAAGTTGAAGGGAAACATTGCAGAGAAGTGAGAGGGGAAAGACGGGAGGAAGGAGGTTCCAGAGTGCAGTGAGCTCAGATCTGGATATTTTCCAGCTGATGTTGGATGGAGGTAGAGATGGATGTAGAAATGTCTGAGGTGATGCTGGCGGGAGGTAATCAGATAGTGGACTTCAGTGTATAAATGAGATTTAAAGGCACAAGTCATGAGATCACTAAGGGGTGGGATGTAGCTAAAGTGTAATCTCAACACCTTCTCCCTTGGGAATGTTCGTTTACTTGGGCTGTCATACAGTAGACCACGGACTCACAGGTTAAACTACAGACATGTATTGTCTCTCAGATGTAGAGGAAGAAGTCTGAGTCAGGGGATCTGCAGGGTTGTTTCCTTCTGAGGACTGAGAGGGGAATTCAGATCCGTGCCTCTCCCTGACTCTGATACCTTCTGGCAACTCTGTGGCTTATAAAAGTCTAACTTCAATTTCTTCTTGAGCTTCCCACAGTGTTGTCCCTGTTTGTACATGTGTGTTTGTGTCTGGGTATGTGTGTCCCCAAACATCCACTTTGTAGAAGGACCTGAGACATGCTGGATTAGCCCCCATGCTAATGACCTCACTCTAACTCGGTTATGGCTCTAAGAATCCTGTCTCCAAATAAGGTTACTATCTGATGTAATGGGGTTAGAACTACAGCATATAAATTGGGGTTAAGGAGTGACATAATTCATCCCACAACACTGAGACACTCCAACATCAATAATCTGGCATGTTGAGAAACAAATGGTATAAAAATGATATAAAGTGAAAGAAGATGCTCATGAGACAGGAGAAATCCATTAGAAAGGATGTGTTTTAAAGCATTCTACAGCATTCCTCTCAGTGCTTTGCTCACTGAGTCAAGTTCTTCCTA
>JAAGEH010002530.1:3421044-3480962 GCA_011751065.1 Lasiurus cinereus | reverse complement strand
TACAGCATTCCTCTCAGTGCTTTGCTCACTGAGTCAAGTTCTTCCTAGTCAATGCATGATTCCCAATATCTCTTTGCAATTGAATCACTTCTAAGGCACATGTAGTACCAAAGTTATTAGCAAAAAAAAAAAAAAAACCACCTATTTTTTTGTTTACTTTGAAAAAACTATGTATTACTATGAATATATTGTTAAGTGTTATTTTAATATAAACTAACACACACACTGTGCAGTTTCTGTTTTTCAGATACAGAATCCATTCTACAGGCTTTCTTGAAGACAGAAAGTAAGACTTCTCCAATAATGCCTGTGAATAACTGAGAACCCTCGGAGATGAACATTTTTTAGATGTAGATTTTAGAAAAATGCTCTCCTCGCTTTATCTGCCTGTTTGCTCGGTGCTCCACACTGTGGTTAACTGACAGCGGCTGCCATTGTCTGACGGGGAGAGGGGATCAGGCACCTTGAAAGCATCTGCCTGTCACTGTCCGTCCACAGCTCTCTCTCCCGACGATTGGGAGAAAACATCCACTCGGGCCTTCTCTTTTGCTTCCTGTAATTGCAGGTCTCCCGCAAGATGTGTCCCCTTTCATACTTTAACCTTCCTCATTTCCCCACACAATTGTGTCTTTCTATTTCTCTTCCCTGGAAACTCGCCTTGGCTTCTAATGCTGCTTCTTTCTCTTTGTCCCTTCTGTTTGCTAGAGTTGTGGCTTCCCGCACTGGGGCCACTGGCTCTGCTGCTTGTCCTACCCACATGTTAACCTCACTTGTTCCAGGGACGGAAAATGTATGAAAGTCTCCCCAAGATTTCCTTTTGTCTCTTAGACTTCAGAACTCAGAATTAACCAAAGGCTTGCCACAGTCTGAGGAGCATATAGTCAAAAAATGGCCCCAAAACTCTGTATTGGAGAAACAGGGGAAACCCAGAATAATTTAAATATATTAGTAGTTTACCTTTATTGGACATCAAGGGTCTGATATGTGTATGGTCCTAGTTTAAGGTCTAAGGACCTGACTCATACGTCCTTTAGAATAAATTATGGTCAATATATTACCTACCCAGGAAATATTATACCATTAGACAGTATACTGTGCATTATAATTTACAGAGTTTATTATGCATTAAATTACAACCAGTAGCCCATTGTATGATATCACATGCATTAGGATGCCCACCGCTTCTGGGGAGCCAGCGGGAATTGCAACACACCACTAAGAGCCACTCTGCTTCCAGAGGAGGGATCCACGCTGATTCTGCAGGAGGTGGGAGGGACCCGAGCTGCTAGAGCAGGAGGCGGGCCCTCTCTCTCTTTTCCAGGCCTGCGCTCAGCCACGGAGGCTGTGGGCCGGCCCCTCTATCCCTGTCTGTGTCTGCTCCAGTTCCATGGTCCGGCCTGAGTCAGGGGTGATGATGAAGCAAGCATTCCACCAGGCTGATCACACTCTTTGCTCTCAGCAGCTGCCCTCCCGGGACTGGGTGCCTCCATCTTGTAGCTATGGTGCTGCCATCTTTGTGATGGAGCGATGGTTAATTTGCATATTCTCCTTTTATTAGATAGGATCCATTCTCATAATAACTGTGAATTATTGTTGCTATTATCGTTATCATTAACAAAACAAGTGCATTGAAGCCAAGTGAATTAATTAACTGACCAGGGTCACACACAAATATATGTTAGAGCATTATGCCAACTTTCTGACTCCTAGCTTGTTCTATGTGTGAACTCAGCCTGCAAAGGTTTATATCCTGCTAATGGAACTTTAGGCATCATTTGTTTGTTTGTTTCTTTCTTTCTTAATCCTCACCTGAGGATATTTTCCCATTGATTTTTAGAGAGTGGACAGGAGAGAGAGAGAGAGAGAGAGAGAGAGAGAGAGAGAGAGAGAGAGAGAGAGAAACAGATGTGAGAGGGACACATTGATTCGTTGCCTCCCACATGAGCCCTGACCAGGACCAGAGATCGAGCCTGCAATTGAGGTCCATTCCCTTGACCAGAACTGAACCTGGATCCATCACTCTGCCGGCCAACGCTCTACTCACTGAGCCAAACTGGCCAGGGCTAGGTATCATTTAGCAGATGGGGTATGTATGTCATTTTTTAGGTAAAAAGGGTCTTCCTTGGTGCTTTGAATTCAAAATAATTATTAAATGACATTCATTTGTTCTTTCATTTATTCACAACTGGAATCCCAAGTCATATCTAAGTATGTTCTTTCTGGACTCCAGGACATTCCAAGAACCAAATAGAAGACAGGAGCTAAGTAGATAACGAAAAAGGAGCAGCAAAAAAATAAAAAGGAGGTAGAACCAAAAGAGTGGAGTCTCTAAAGCTGAGAGAGTTCCAGAAGACAGAAGTATAATGCTGATAATAAAATAAAATAATTATTAAATAAATGTTCATTGGATTTGGCAACATGGAAGCAATTCTTGGCCTTACAGAAAGCTTATATAAATGCTTTGGGGCAGAAACCAAACTGCAATGGATTAAGGAGCATATGAATTATATTATACTAGAGGCCCAGTGCATGAAATTTGTGCACTCTGGGGGTCCCTCAGCCTGGCCTGTGCCCTCTCACAGTCCAAGAGCCCTAGGGGTGCAGGCCTAAGGCATCAGACATCCTTAGCGCTGCTGCAGAGGTAGAGTGTCTCCCACCACTGCTGCTGCACTCGTCAGCCGTAAGTCTGGCTCAAGGGTTTTGGCTGAGTGGTGCTCCCCTAGTGGGATTGCACTGACCACCAGTGGGAAGCTCCTTCATTGAGTGCTTGCCCCCTGGTGGTCAGTGTATGTCATAGCGACCGTTCGTTCCACCTGTCATTCCACCAGTCATTATGCCGTTCAGTCAATTTGCATATGAGGGTTTTATTATATAGGAAAATGTGCAACTAAAATAGTAGCTAAATCTGTTTTAAAAATAATTCTAATGTCTTTTACTTACAGATATTAGATCTTTGGGTGGAAAAAGCATGACTATATTGAAAGGGGGAAATCCTACTGAGATATTAATGGGAAGTGAAGAGAGGGTGCCACATTGATTCTCCCAAGAAAAGAACCAGGAAAGGGGGAAAAAAGTCATTGAGGAAACAAAGAATTTGAGTGGAATCGAGAATTTAGGGGAAAGGATTCGCTTTGCAAAGAGAGGTGTCTACTTCTGGAGAAGGAGAAAGGGGAGAAGATGCATCCACAGACACTCGGTTTGGGGGAGAGGTGAGAGTTGAAGTACTTCACCGTATATAACCTTGAGAGGGTACTGGCAAGGAGTAAAAGGCATAATGGTGGCTTTGGCTTTGAAAAAGGAAGGTTTATAAAAGCTGCTATGGGTGATGCAACAGACAGATATGTGGAAAGAAAAATGTCCATAGTATAAAAGGTCCCACACAAGCATTTGTAGATCATGTTCCCCCTAGAGTGTAATTTGAGTATTATGATAATATGCAAAAAAACACTTTTATTGGAACATAAAATTAGTAGTTTTTAAGCTAAAACATGGGATTTAAAAGTTTTTTCACCCATTTCATGACCTTATGCAGTGCTCTCAGCCTTCCAAAGATGAGTATTTGGTTGAAAAATGTGAAAAGCAAGGTATGTGTAGCAAATTCAACTGGGATTTTAAGAGAAAACAAATGTCACCATGAGGAAGAAAATTTTAGGTATAAAGGGTCTTCCGTGGTACTCTGAATTAACTGAGTAGACATCTCTCTTTACAAAGTGAATCTTTTCCCCTAAATTCTAGATCCCATGAGTTTGAAAACATATGGAGGCCATACCTGGTTTCTTTATCTCTGCTTCTTGGTGGTTAAAATAATCCATGAGTTGGAAGGACTTCAGCTTGCATTACAGGGGAGAGAGTGCCCAGGCCAGATCATTGTAATAATTCACTTGCCATCACTACTCTGTACCAAGACTACAAATGCAGAGAGAGAAATTGAGACACGGTTGCTGACAAATATGCTGCGGGCATTGAAAACCAGAAAATTTGCAGCTGCCTCCCCAACTCCATTGTGCATACTGACAATGAGCCCCGAAAGGGGCGTGAGGTAAATGTAGGGTTGACGCTGCAAGCCATTCTGATGGATATCTGGAGGACAATTTAACATGAAATATCAGCTGGTAAAAGAGACCAGCTGCCTGTTTAGAAGGATGACTCAAGCTAAAAGCTCTGGCTCATATTTTATCATGAAAGATTTCCAACACAGAAACCTTCATTTGGGAGAAAACAGTGCTGGGTTTGCATGTGTAATGGGTATGCCTGCAAACTTCTGAAGATCTGATGGAACAGTCTTCCTCAGTCTGGTCAAAAGTCAAAATGTCTTTGGAAATCAAATATGCACAAACCTTTTGAAATTTAATTTAATTTTTAAAAAATCAATTTCAGAGAGCTAGAAACATCAATGATGAGAGAGAATTATTGATCAGCTGTCTCCTGCACACCCTACAGTGGGGATTGAGCTGCAACCCAGGTATGTGCCCTGACTGGGAATCATACCTTGATTTCCTGGTTAATAGGTCATCTCTCAACCATTGAGCCATGCTAGATCAGCCAGAAATATATACACACATACACACACATACATACATATACACACACTAGGAAAATGACATTCATTTGTTCTTTCATTTATTCACAACTGGAATCCCAAGTCATATCTAGGTATGTTCTTTCTGGAGTCCAGGACATTCCAAGAACCAAATAGAAGATAGGAGCTAAGTAGATAACTAAAAAGGAGCAGGAAAAAAATAAAAAGAAGGTAAAACCAAAAGAGTGGAATCTCAAAAGCTGAGAGAGTTTCAAGACAGAAGTATAATGCTGAGGATTATATATATATATATATATATATATATATATGCCTAAATCTTTCTATATTCCATGGAATCTCAGAAACAGAAATCTAATTTTTTTTTGTGTAGTCAACTGACCACTCCCTCTATTTCAACCTCACATGAATCTCCCTTTCAGAGTTACCAGATATACCCGGTGCCTAAGGTCCTGCAGTCTTCCAATGCACATCACCTGTATCTGGGAAGCACCCACTAACAGCTCAGCTTTGAGCTTTCCTCATCCCGTACAGTCTATTGCCACGAGTCCATCCCCCTTCCAGCCTCCAGAATGTTGTTGCTGTCATCTCCTCTGTGTCCTCCATGTTCCAGTGTGAGAATCTGCCTCCCCATCCCCTGACAGAGGGTATGTTGTTCTCACAGGACTTACTTGTCCTTTGCAGCAGAAGTTAACATCCCTGTTATACCAACAAGGGGTCCTTTAGTCACAAAGGTCATGAGAACACTTCAGTCTATTCTTCTTCCTTCTTCAGTTAGGATATGTCTTCTTAGGTCTGCTTGGTTTAATCCAATGAAAGAAGATAAATACATTTTACCAAAATAGATCACCTCTCCATCTTAAGACAAACCCTGGAAAGTTCCTAGAAATGAAGACACCCTGATGTTTGTCCTACCTAACTGGGCTATGCTTGTAATGGAATCTGCCGGCAAATGAAATTCTGTGGCTATAAAATAAAGTACAGTGGTACCTCTAGACACGAGTGCCCTAACATACGAGATTTTTGAGATACGATTGCCCTAACATACGAGATTTTTGAGATACATGTCCTTTGAAATAGGAACAACAGTTGAGATAGGAGTAATCGCGAGGATTGGCCAGCTGCACACGACCCACCACTTTACCACGACTCGAGTGTCTCATAGTTTCCCATGCCTCAAGGTTACGGAACGAATTAAACTCGTATCTTGAGGTACCACTGTATGTAGTTGAAGGCTTTTGCCCAGGTGTTGTATCACTTGTAAGTAAAACTGTGAGCACCTAAGTCTTGGAAAGCTTGTCTGAGAAAAGCAGGCAAGAAGAGTTTAGAGGAATCTACCTGAGAGAAGTAAAAACATACATTCATACAAGGACATGTCCATGAATGTTCACAGAAACATTATTCGTAATAGCTCACAACGGAAGTTGTTCAAAAGCCCATCAACTGGTACACAAACAAACAAAATATAGATACTCACACAATGAAGTCTATATAGGATTTAAAAAGAGAGGTGCTGATACCTATCATAACATGGGTGAACCCCCAAAACAGTATGTTAAGTAGAAGAAGCCATATGTAACACTCTATATGCTGTTTAATTCCATTTATATAAAATGTCTAGAAAGGGCAAATTTATAGAGACAAGATAGATTGGTGGTTGCCAAGAGATGGGGGTAGAGGGTATTGCTATTGTCCTACCATAGGAGATGTTTTAGAAACATGGAACAGAAATTGAGTTATTAAATACAGGGAAGAAGCCGAAACCGGTTTGGCTCAGTGGATAGAGCGTCGGCCTGGAGACTGAAAGGTCCCAGGTTCGATTCCGGTCAAGGGCATGTATCTTGGTTGTGGGCACATCCCCAATAGGGGGCGTGCAGGAGGCGGCTGATCGATGTCTCTCTCTCATCGATGTTTCTGGCTCTCTATCCCTCTCCTTTCCTCTCTGTAAAAAAAAAAAATCAATAAAATATATTTAATAAATAAATACAGGGAAGAAAATATAAGCTGTTTTATTCAGTTGTGAGTCTACCTTTTTGCCTCAGGATCAAGAAATTACTTAATTACAAACTTTAAGAATCAGAAAAGTGTTCATTAAGTGTCCACAAGTGATGCATACTTTCAGGTGGAAAGTAATTTTATATCAATCTCTCTCAGCTCTGCTTGTACACAGAGGACACTTTTGCATTTTGGTTGATTATGAAAGAACATGACATTTAAGCATGAAGTAATGGGCACAGAGAATACTTCCTTTTGACTTAGGATTAACGTTTTGTTGTCGTTGCACCATTTCAACCCATAAATCAGCTGATTCACGTAAATGTCACAGAACTATTCCGCAGATTGCCAGAAAATAAATATTCTCCAAATATCTGCAGCCAGGATCTCTCCCTGTAATTAGCGTCTCATTATGTGGCTTACCCTGCAATTCACTCTAATAGTCCTTTATGCTAATTGCGTAATATTTCATTGTTAGCAGAATGTGCAGTAGTGCTCTTACCATTTAACAGAAGTTGGATCCTTAATGTAGACTTTTTGTAAGTTAAATTGCCTCACACATAGTACTTACAAAGTTTTGGTTTAGCTACTGAACATTATTATACTTACAATATGGATAGATACATTTATTTTTATTTTTTTATTTTTCTTAAATATATTTTTATGGATTTCAGAGAGGGAAAGAGAGATAGACAAAGAGAGAGAGAGAGAGAGATCAATGATGAGAGAGAATCATTGATTGGCTGCCTCCAGCACACCCTACACTGGGGATCAAGCCCACAACCCAAACTGTGTCCTGACTGGGAATCAAACTGTGACCTTCTGGTTCATAGGTTGACGCTCAACCACTGACTGAGCCACAACAGCCAGGCTGGATAGGTCCTTTTTTTAAAAAATATATTTTATTGATTTTTTTTTTTTTTTACAGAGAGAAAGAGAGAGGGATAGAGAGTCAGAAACACCGATGAGAGAGAAACATCAATCAGCTGCCTCTTGCACACCTCCCACTGGAGATGTGCCCGCAACCAAGGTACATGCCCTTGACCGGAATCCAACCTGGGGCCTTTCAGTCTGCAGGCCGATGCTCTATCCACTGAGCCACACCGGTTTTGGCTGGATAGGTACATGATAAGTGGTGTGTTTTATAAGTGTGATGTATTACTCAACAATTCATCTCCTGAATAGCTCAGTGTTTCCTTGGATTTCTCATTCTTACGTTTAAAATGATAAATTCACCCCTACAGCTGGGAAAAGAACCGATGGGATTGTTAATCTTAGAGATTAACCAGAAAGCGTGGTGGAGTTGGGACCCACGCTCAGGAGGAAGGAGCTTCCTGGCTGCCATTTCTCCGGGGAATGAGGAGAAGGCACAGACTGTGCAACTTGTGAGGCCGAGAGCTGCGGGATGAGCTTTCTTCCTGCGGCTGGAACTCTGTGGGTCACTGGTGTGACTATTGGAATTTCCAGTCCCTAGACCTTGATTGACAGTCAAGTTCAATCTTATTAAACTAACTGGCGTGGCTTCTCTTCCTTGACCAGATCCGAACTCAGAGAGGAGAGAAAATTGAAATACTGTCAGGAAGATTGAAATAGGGGGAAAGGCAATAGGAAAGAAAAAAAGTAACGCCCCAAGTTTTCAAGTATTCTAGGTAACTGTACCCTGGGAACTGGAACACACACCCAGGATTTATGTGGGGACTAGAAATGGGGGACAAGGTACTGTTTGACATTGAAAGTGGGACTCATAACCACTGGACATTGAAACTGGGACTCAAACATTTTTTGTTCTTACAAGTTTATTTCTAGCCTGCAGAGGAAAGATGTTTTTAAAGAAAAGAATCGGGGTGCGGGGGCAGGGAACAGATGCAGAGGCAGAGAAGCAGTGAACAGACTGTCATGCTACAGTGGGAAAGCAGGGGAGGTTGGGAAGGGGTAGGGATCAACCGAAGGACTTGTATGCATGTATGTAAGAGACCAACCGAAGGACTTATATGCATGTATGTAAGCATAGCCAATGGATACAGGACATGGGGGGTGGGCAGGACAGGTGAGGGCATGTACTGAGGGGTGGGGAAGGCCTGGGTGAGGTCACTAGGGAAAAAGAAAAAAGGAGACCTATGTACTACTATTTGTAATACTTGAAACAATAAAAATATATTTTTTAAAAAAAAAGAAATTAGGAACAAGGTAAGAAAGGCAGAAGCCTGGTCACTAGAAGTAAGACCAGGAGCACATTTTCCTTAGCAAGTTTTTAGTTCTGGTTCATGATCAGAGTCACTTAAGAAATTTTATTGTCATGCATATGCCTGAGCCCCACAATGGACCTGCAAAGTCAGGGCCAAGAGGCAGGAATTTACTAAAAGCTCCTCTAGCTAAGTCTGATATTCTGCAGGTTTAAGAAGTAATAAATGAGGACTCCTTATACTTCTCTTCCTTGACCCTAGCCATCACGACAACCCCACCGATCCAAGTTCATGACTGAGCTATCACTGGCATCCAGGGGACAAGCTGGCTCTCTAACAACTTCACAGCAGAACAAATTTCACCCTCAGAGTCCTGCAGGTCTGGTAGCCGATAACAGATGTCCAACACAGACAGGCCTCGAGGTTTGTTGTTTTGTTTGGTAATAGTATTTAAAATAGTTATGTGGCTGAGACCGGTTTGGCTCAGTGGATAGAGTGTTGGCTTGCGGACTGAAAGGTCTCAGGTTCGATTCCTGTTGGGGGCATGTGCCTTGCTTGCAGGCACATCTCCACTGTGGGGCATGCAGGAGGCGGCTGATCGATGTCTCTCTTTCATAGATGTTTCTGACTTTCTATCCCTCTTCCTTCCTCTCTGTAAAAAATCAATAAAATATATTTTTTAAAAAATAGTTATGTGGCATACCGATAAAAACCCCTCTGACCATTCCTTTGCTTCAGTTCAAAAACCTCTTTGGCCCTGTTCTTTTGCTCCATCTCAACAAATAAATATAATTTTCATGAGACTTCACCCTGTTTGAGATTTTTTTTTTCATGCAGTGACAATTGGCACATAGTGTGGAATGGGATGTTAATTTATTTTATTTATTTTTAATCAGGTTGGATTTTATTCTTTTATCTATTCTGATGTCTTAAATAGAATAGGATGTTAATTTTTTTATTTTTAATCAGATTGGATTTTATTCTCTTAACTATTCTGATATCTTAAATAGAATAGGATGTTCATTTACTTTATTTTTAATCAGGTTGGATTTTATTCGCTTAACTACTCTGATATCTTAAATAAAATGGGATTTCAATTTATTTTATTTTTAATCAGGTTGGATTTTATTCTTTTAACTATTCTGATGCCTTAAATAGAATAGGATGTTCATTTATTTTATTTTTAATCAGGTTGGATTTTATTCTCTTAACTATTCTGATGTCTTAAATAGAAGAGGATGTTGATTTAAACCAAACAGAATCGACAGCATTCGCTGTTCCGTGGCTTCATGCCATGTTATGCTATTTTTCAAACACATTTTTCCTTCTTAATTTCAGTTTGAATTGTAAATCTGAGAAATCACACCAAAGCAAAATGTCATCTAGAAAGATAATGACCAAGCTAAGCTTTAGAGCAGATGAAACCTCCCTTCGTCAAGAAAAAGCAGGAGAAATCACAAAATGATCTGTTTCGGACATCAGCTAATCGGTGCTAAGTATTGTCCAACTGATGGGGTGCCATCCAGTGGACACTGAGCCAGGCCACCTGAATCCGGCTTCCCCGTGGTAATGCCCACGCCGTACGCGCCAGCTGCCATGGATGCGGTTCAGAAAGCTGTCCCTGGAAAGAACTCTGGGCCATCTGTGCTTGCAGTTTTATTCACGAAATGTTTCCCAAATTATAGACCTTCATCCGGTCCCCTCACATCAAGACCTGCTCCAAACGAGTTTGAGGTCATCGCTCATGGACATTTCTTGTTTCATTAGGAGATGCCATGATTTGAAGGGAAGGGGGGCCAGGGTCTGGCTGGAATCTAACAAGACTGTGAACTATATTTGCATCTTTCTAGGGTCAGGCACTGTCTGGCAAAAAACAAACAGATGGAAAAACTTGTAGGCTGCCTTGTAACGGAGAATCTTGTCAAGTGCCCAGCAGATGCTAGAACTTAAACAATATGATCTCATAAAGGAAATAATAGCTTTTATTATCCTAAAGAAAGGTGAGGAAACTTAATACTTAAGACTCATTGGTGACTGAGTGGCAGATTCAAGATTTAGATATAGAAATAGTGACTCCATACCTCTATTTGGCAATTTGCATTATCTCTCACTCTTTGTCTTTCTGATTGTCCTTTAGAATTTTAGCTTTGTGATTTTTTTGTTTTCTTGAGCAAACCTTTGACCCAAGTTTTTTTTTAATATATATATATATAATTGACTTTTTAACAGAGAGGAAGAGAGAGGGATAGAGAATTAGAAACATCAATGAGAGAGAAACATTGATCAGCTGCTTCCTGCACACCCCCTACTGGGGATGTGCCACAACTAAGGTACGTGCCCTGGACCAGAATCAAACCTGGAACCCTTCAGTCCGCAGGCCGACGCTCTATCCACTGAACCAAACCGGTTTTGGCTGATCTAAGTTTTTTATGTCTCCTGAGAGAAAGGTGAAATGATTAACACAGTGAGGTAGCATAGCAGTGAAATTATTTTAACATTTTATGTGTAGAAGAGAGGGAGTTTTAAAACATGCAGACATACCAAAAGAGGACTTAGACAAAGGCAGAGCCAAGCCAGGCAAAACATATACGTTCAATAAACTTAAGGAACAAGTGCTAAAATGCACTAAAGAAGTGAAAAGAATATTTATATTTAGTTCTTTTTTTAGATGCTATGTTTATTGGTTCAGAGAGGAAGGAAAAGGGAGAGAGAGATAGAAACATCAATGATGAGAGAGAATCATTGATCAGCTGCCTCCTGCATGCCCCACACTGGGGAAAAGCCAGTAACCCGAGCATATGTCCTGACCAAGAATCAAACCACAACCTGGTGGTTCATAGGTCAATGACACAACCCCTGGCCATGCAGACCAGGTTATATTTAGTTTTTTTTACTTTTGTTAAATATATTTTTGTTGATTTCAGAGAGGAAGGGAGAGGTAGAGAAAGAAAGAAACATCAATGATGAGAGAAAATCATGGATTGGCTGTCTCCTACACACCCCTACACACTGGGGATTGAGCCCAAAACCTGACCATATGCCCTGACTGGGAATTGAACTGTGACCTCCTGGTTCATAGGGTAGTGCTCAACCACTAAACCACACTGGCTGGGCTATATTTAGTTCTTTCTTAAAAAAAAAAAAAAACTTCTGCTAAAACCATCATTTACTCCTCAAGACCATTCAGTTAGTGGATGCCAGAAACATTGTAAAGATATCTAAATATATTGATGTGAAATATAGGTGTGGCATCCCGCATACTTAATGCACTGGGGAGGAAAGAAATGTACGTAAGTCATGGCTGACCCTGTCCCCATGTCCTTTATGGTATTTGTCTACCATGGCCCCACTCCTAAGAAAAGTACCAAATAAAAGAAATGTGACGATGACAAAGATAAAATGTGAAATGCAACTTGAATCTAAGCGTATGGTATATGACATAGATATATAGCATCAACATAAAATAAAATGGAGACCAGACTTGGAAATCTTCCAAGCAGACAAACCCATTTAGTCCAGGTAAAGAAAACTAGTTTATTTCATGAGCATAAGGGAAAATTAACTTGGGTTATTTCTTGTAAACACCTCTGATCGTCCTAAATAAGTCTCTCTGTTCATGAACAGCTTCCCATTCAATAAAGTATACAAAACAAGTAAATCTCTCTAAATTTTCTTTTGAATATATTAACATAATAATATATATAACACATCGTATATATTTCATGTATTATATTTATAACAGATAACAACTGCCAAGAATTGAAGTGAAGAAGAAGTTATGTAAATGTGTTTTAAAAATCTGACATAGAAGTTGGAATATAAGTCAACAATTTATCCAAGAAAAATGGTAATACAGTTTGTTCAGTCATTCATGCATGTTCTAGAAAGTATTACATCTTAGAGGTTATATGCTTTTCAGTACCTATTCAATGTATCTAGATGTAGTCCCAATTTAGTGAAGAAGATTAAAATGTATTTTTTTTATGTTGGGTAAAGAATTGGAAAAGACTTCTAAGAATATGTAAAAAAACAGAAATTAGGAGAGAAAATACAGAGTTAAAAGTTTGTTTTAAAACATAGAATAAGAGGCTAAATCAAGCTGTTCCCAGGGCCAAATTTCTATTTACTAGCCATTATTACCACAACACGATAAGAAATTGCCTGTATAAAAAAGTTAGTTTCCAAAATCTGTTGTTTTGCCACTCAAAATGAAGCTTCCCATGATCTATTGCACTCCCACTCAAAAGACTACTTCAAAATTGCCTTTCCATAATTACTATTTTCCCTCGAGGCCTGGTGCATGAATTCGTGCATGGGTGGGGTCCCTAGGCCTACCCGGTGATCAGAGCTGATCAGGGCCAGGCCATTCAGGGCCTGCTGGCTGCAGGGGAGAGAGAGGGCATGACAGGTTCCCCATACCAGCCCAGGACCCAAAGACCCCAGTGGAGTTGGGAGAGAAAACAACCGTCGCTGGACTGGGTGAGGAAGGAACAGATGCTGGATGCCACCTCCATCAGCCAGCTGTAGGAGGTTGGCTATGGGAGTGTACTGACCACTAGGGGACAACTCCTGCATTGAGCATCTGCCCCCTGGTGGTCAGTGTGCATCATAGCAACTAGTTGAATAATAGTTCTGGTCGTTCTGTCATGATGGTCACTTAGGTTAGGCTTTTATATATATAGCTAGAGCTCTGTCCTAGAAGCCATCTGCCCATTCATATGCAAAGACAGTGGTGGCCTGACCTTTCATGAGAAATAACTTATTTAATTTGAATGATATTCAAGTTGGTTATGCCCAGCCGGTGTGGCTCAGTGGTTGAGTGTTGACCTAGGAACCAGGAGGTCATGGTTTGATTCCCAGCCAGTGCACATGCTGAGGTTACAGGGTGGATCCCCAGTGGGGACTGTGCAGGAGACAGCCAATCAAAGATTCTCTCTCATCACTGATGTTTCTATATCCCTCTCCCTCTCTCTCTCTAAAATAAATAAAAAACATGTTTAAAAAATACTCTCAAAGTTGGTTTTACAGTTGGCTTCAGGCAGATGAAGATTGTTTATCTGGAGAAAATTTGAGAAAAAAAATCCTCTGTTACCATGTTATATTTTATCCTATATCAAGTAGCGAGATGATATTATTTACTTATAAATAATACAGGAGTAATCTGGAGGTTTTCCCTAATTAATGACATGTAAGATGAATACCTAAATAGGTCAGTTAAAATGATCATTTAGTTCTCTCTTCATATAAATTGCATCTCTCAAGATCCATCTGCAATACCGCCTCTGTGAAGGCTTTGCAAATTTCAAAGCATTCTCATCACAAGGGGGAGGGGGATTTCTTCCTTGAACCTGAACCTCACTGGAGGCATCTAAACCTATCCTGTCACATTTAGTTTGTAGAATGCCACATTTAGAACACAGATCAGTAACAAATATCCTATAGCCGAGGGTCAAAGTTGCGCCTGACCTATCACTTTGCAACTACTAGCATAGGCCTTGAATATTGTAGGTGCTCAATACTTTCTAAATAAAGCAAAGAATCTTAAATTTGTGAGTCAGCCTTAGATACAATCGTTTATTTTTTATGTACCACCCTGTAATGATGAAGTCTCAAATTCTTGAGAAACTTAATCTAATGGGTTATTTATTGAGTAAAATATGGAGCATTTTATGAGTTTTTTAAAATCAGTGTTTAAGTAATGATAAGGTTATATGCCTGAGGAAAACGTTATTGAGAAGCTTCTTTTTTTTTAATATATTTTATTGATTTTTCACAGAGAGGAAGGGATAGAAAGCCAGAAACATTGATGAGAGAGAGAGATCAATCAGCTGCCTCCTGCACGCCCCCTACTGGGGATGTGCCCGCAACAAATGTACATGCCCTTGACCAGAATCGAACCTGGAACCTTTCAGTCCCCAGGCCGATGCTCTATCCACTGAGCCAAACTGGTTTCGGCTTGAGGAGCTTCTTAAAAGCTTTGTCTCCTCCTTAGATCTCCCAGAATTCTCATGACAATGAAATATGCTCTCCACTAGCACCATTAGAGTTAATAGAATATTGCACTGGAATTGATGTCACAAGTACATTCTACACTGCCCTAAGTTCCCGTTATGTGAGAAACGAGAAATTACTTCATAGAACATTGTGGACTGAAAAGTAAAACTCAAAAGATTACTGTAGTCCTACCCAGTTTGGCTCAGTGGATAGAGCGTCGGCCTGTGGACAGAAGGGTCCCAGATTCAATTCTGATCAAGGGCATGTACTTTGATTGCGGGCACATCCCCAGCAAAAGATGTGCAGGAGGCAGCTGATCAATGTTTCTCTCTCATCAATGTTTTTAACTCTCTATCCCTTTCCCTTTCTCTCTGTAAAAAATCAAAACAAATTTTTTTTAAAAAAGATTACTGTACTCAGTGAAGTGTGAATTATATTATTGTTCCTTTTCTGAACTGACTCTTGCTTATGGCATGTTATATATTCAAAATGTTGGTATTCATGAGGCTATAGCTGGTAACTCATACATGCATTGTCTGCATCAAGCACAAGGACAAAGCATTTTCACTGTCTTTTGCTCACACAGGCAACACATCAAGCAAATCACTGGGTTATCAGCATTGCTCCAAATTGTTCATATGAGTATGAACTAATTTTTTTATTATTCTGGACATTTTACAAATACTTAATTCTGCATAGTAAAAAAGGAAAAATAATTATTCTTATTCTTTTAATCATAGTCTCTCCTTCTGACCAGGCTGAGAAAAGCAATTGTCTTTTCTACTTCAATTAGTCCCACAGGACAGATTTCACCAAGGAAAACTCCCAAATAATTTAAACTTATGTCTAATAGCAACAAAGACCAATTAGTGGAACAGGAGCCAAACCTATGATATAACATTTTCTTTTATTTTTCGATACCTGTTTATTAAGTGAATTGTTCTGTTTGTGAAGTCTCAGTCTAGCCTCTCAATCTACATAGAAAGCAGCTTGGGATTTTTATCTCAATGAATGGACGGATTAGATGTCACATGATGGAATAGAAACTAGTACCACCAGGGCCTCTGAAAACAATGAGTATACCTTTGCCAGGATGTTTTACTTTGTAATAGAGGCAAGGATGCTACAGCGGTGAAAGAAAAAAAATGGCATTCCACTCTCTCTTCGGCCAACCAAACACATAGACGGTAAGAAGTAATTGTTGGCAGAGAGCACAGCTAACCTCGCCAAAGACATCACCACGGACTGTTTTCCCCAAACTATGAGTGTGTAGAGTGTCCTAGGACAGAAGGAAAATTGGTCTTGCCTCACCCAAATCACAAAGAAGATTTATACTTTAAGGCCAGAAAGTTCCTTTACATTCCATACTGAGGAGCCACTGCCACCTACTGTTCATGTAGAAGACTACAGTCCCGCCCCTCCACCAGTGAACTTATTCAGCAAGGATTCAAAGAGGAACCATCCCAATGACCCTGAACATTTCTCTCAAGTCTCTTCCCTTTTATTAAAAACAGAAAATATTGAAGATGAGGAATCTCTGTGAATTAATTTCACTATAATAAACATCTTTCTACATGTGAAAAAAAAAAAGTAATGGTGAATAAAAGGAAGAAATGACTCCATGAAAGGAGGGTTCTGTCACCTTGAAAGAGTCACGTAGTCTCTACATAAGATTAAGACTGTTAAATATGTTGCCTGTTAAGAAACTCAAGTCTAGAATGGATACACTCGTTTAATTTTAGACTTCTCTAGGTATTGTTATTTTTTAATTATTTTTATTGATTTCACAGAGGAAGGACAAGGAAGAGATAGAAACATTAATCATGAGAGAGAATCATTGATCCAGCTGCTCTCTGCACACCCGACATTGGGGATCAAGCCCCCAACCCAGGCAGGTGCCCTGATCTGGAATCAAACTGTGACCTCCTGGTTCCTAAGTCGATGTTCAACCACTGAACCACACTGGTTGGACTCTAGGTATTATTTTAACACATCTTGGAAAAGGTGACTATCAATTCTAATTCAACTGTGTTAAAAAAAAAAATCAGCTGAAACCAGTTTGGCTCAGTGGATAGAGCATCGATCGGTCTGCAGACTGAAAGGTCCCAGGTTCGATTCCGGTCAAGGGCATGAACCTTGGTTGAGGGCACATCCCCAGTGGGAGGTGTGCAAGAGGCAGCTGATCGATGTCTCTCTCCCATCGATGTTTCTAACTCTCTATCCCTCTTCCTTCCTCTCTGTAACAAATCAATAAAATATATTTTTTTTAAAAAATTCAAATTTACAAGTCACTACCGTGGGACCCATGAGTATTCACATCTCTGTTAAAGTTCTCGTTGCTTCTCCCGCTGCCAGATGGAAGGACAGAACACAAGGAAGACATTCTAGGCCAAAAAGCAGTCCTCTCTAGGAAACAACGCTAACGAGGTGGGGGAATGAAGTTCCCAAAGGGCATCTGATTAGAGAAAAGAGTCCAGGCAGAGCACAGAGACGAACATAATGGCTATTCTGGTCCAGTGAGTACCGGCCACGGGTTTACATTGTCACTCTTCCTCCTAGCTGACAACATCTAAAGGTTTCTAGGTCACCGTGTACCCACAGTTTTATCAGAGTGACTTTTCCATGTCACAGAAACTCTATAATTTATCTTCTGGCTGAAGTTAATCAAATAAACGAGGAGTCCTTTGAGGGCCAGGTTGACCTTGACCCGCACATATTCATTCTTCGTAGCTTTGTCAAGGAGGGAAACTATTTCCGTCTCAGGCGGTCTTAAAAATAACAAGGAGCATTTTCACCAGAACCTCTACATGAGGTGGGGGGGAAAAGAACCATTTTCGGGTAACTTTTCTTTCCCACACATAATTACGCTCTTTTATGTGTTGATGTGAGATTTTCAGGCTGCCCAGCCCTTACTAGGAGGAGAAGAGAAAGGCTACGAAGACTGGTCAGAATGCCAAGGACTGGGATGGAAAAATACGGTGGAAGAAAAAAAAAGTTGATGAAACCAGCACATCTAGATCAAGGTTTGAGGGACAGCCACCTTGTCCTGAGTGTGAAGATGTCGCATCTTGCCAGACTACAGCAAATGACAACATCTGGAAATATCATTCTTCACATAATCAGCCAAAAAAGAAAAAAAAAATGATGGATGACTTAACAAACAAGATTCTTTTTTTGGTGTCATTTTCTCATTCTTAATGATTCATTCTAAAATTACGGAGTTTAAGATAAATAGCACTTAGGTTAAATTATGTGAACTATAATGTATTTGATTTGAATTATCGACTCATTTATCATGGTTTGTGGTTAATTCCCTAAATTCCCTCATTTAGGCCTGATCAGAAATGTTGAATTATTCATAAACAAATTGTGTATTTTATCAACTTTTATCAATGCTTTCCATGCACACATTCAAACAGTTCTACAAAGTTCAAGCACTTACTTTAAGGACTCAATTAGCTCTATATGACTTGCCAAAAAAAACATAGCTTTAGACCCCTCACCTCCACCTTATCCTCCAGGCAAGAATTTTAATTTTGGGGGGTGTTCATCCCTGCATAAAGTATGTAGATTGCCACACCCTAACTTTTCAATGTTAAGCATGACCCATGCATTTGTACGGTCAACACTGAAGGTCACGTCACTTCCTTTGCCTTTCTGTACTCCATAGGCACAGCAATTATTTCCCTCTCTCTTTAATATTGTAGATTATCATTGTGAGTTGGGTTTTCAGATCATATAGAAATAGAACAAAAAGCTGATTGGGAGTTTTGCACAAAACTGGTGCTTTGGGCCCTAACCAGTTTGGCTCAGAGGATAGAATGTCAGCCTGCAGACTGAGGGTTCCCCAGTTCGATTCTGGTCAAGAGCATGTACCTTGGTTGCGGGCACATCCCCAGTGCAAGGTGTGCAGGAGGCAGCTGATTGATGTTTCTAACTCTCTATCCATCTCCCTTCCTCTCTGTAGAAAAAAATCAATAAAATATATATTTTTTAAAGGGAGCTTTTGTTTGTGGATTTCACTCAGATCTGTGTGGTGGTGGAGGTAGATCTTGAAGGGAATCAGAGGACAGCCACCTCGCAGGAGACCATGGTAGTTTCCACAGGCAGAGAACTGTAGCTCTCTAAGGCTGCAGAGAACAGGATGCTTCTACTGGCAAAGGAGGCTTGGCAGAATTTAGGGTTTGATTTTCTTAGCTTTGTCAGAATCTGCTCGGATTTTATTATCTCAATTTTTCAGGATCCATCTTTCACAATTAATGTCTTCAGTGTAGCTTAAGAAATCTACAAATGCTCAGCCTGACAACATTTCTTTATTTTCTCTGGGAATGTGTTCATGAAGGTACAATATAGAATAGTCATCAGCTATTATCAAATACTGATGTAAGAAAAAGACACTGAAAGTTCTCTGTATTTGTATAACTACATAAGTGGTGCCGATTTTGTTTTTCATTGTGCTCCTATCAAAACAAACATGATAAATTGATGTCATAAAAATAAGATTATTCTCTTAAGAAAGTCTAATGTTTCCCCTCTACTAGATGAAAGCTCAATTATAAGGGCTTTCTTCTTAATCTGGGTTTCCTTTTTATATCTGTCTCCATCCAATGCAGGACTCTTACTCTTTATCAGAATTGCAATGGTTCTGTGGTTTTATTGCATTTGTCTTTTCTTATTGTGTTAGAGCACTTTGCTCATATCATCACTGTAGCATTGACTACATATATTATTGCTAATTGCTAGCCTGCCTTACGCAGTGTACTTCTTGGGTGCAGAGAACACAGAATATCCACTTTGACATACCGCTGTGCCAGGCACACAGAAGATGCTAACACGTTTTTATTGATTTGCACCATTGAATTATTTACAAGCTACCTCAGATCCTTTTTTAGTAGCAGGCAAAGTAAAACATAAATAACAATTCAAGTCAGATATCACAGAGTGTGTTTAGACCTCTTGACATTGGAATAAAATATTTTACTGTTATTCTTCTAGGAAAAGAGAATTTCTGTGCTATTTGTATAAATAAGAACATCACAAAAAAAATACTAAAAGTTGTCAGTACTGATTATTTCTCTCAACACAATGTCTCAAAGTGTCTGATGTATAAATCACTAGTTTTAAGCACTGGAGAAAAATGCTGAATATAATAGAAGTGTGAAGAATAGTAAGAAAATATATCATATCATGTTTCTATTAATGGAATCCAACTTTCTTATACTCCTTAAGAGTATGCTAATTAGAAAAATAGTAACAAGTATAGCAACGTCCTTAGTCTGGCCTTTAACAGAATATCTGTAAGCACCAAAAGGAAACCTTGACATAAGTATCATTTAGGTAAATGCGGGTGTAAGTGGAAGAGAAGCACAATTCCATATTCCTTTCAAACAAACTCATTTTGAGAGTAAGAGGCATATGGGACAAAAGCTAAAGTTATCACGGGGTCTTAAGTGCTGGGCTGTATAAGAAACTTTTATTCGGGTACCAGGTTTTCTTCAAAATATATATTGTATTGCTTTCAGAGAGGTAGGGAGAGGGAGAGATAGAAACATACATGTTGAGAGAGAATCACTGTCCTTCTGCCTCCTTCACAGCCCTAACTGGGATGGAGCCCACAACACAGACATGTGCCCTTGACTGGAAGTGAACTCCCGAGCTGATGCTCTATCCACTGCCCAAACCGCTTAGGGCCAGGCACCAGGTTTGGCTTAACTCTAGTAAGTTGTAGAAAAGTCATAGGGAATTCAGGATTCCAGGGTTCTAGTTCATAGCCCCTCTGTGACCTCAGGAGAGTCACCCTTTCTTGATATTTCATTTGAAGCTCTAAGTAGAGTAGAAGTAACACAGTAAGTACTAACATTTGCTAATACTTATTAATATTTTTTCTTCCTCTACCTTATTAAATATTACTCAATGATTATTCCCCATAGATATTCCCTAGATAGAAGCATGGATTCTATAAGCTAGTGAACCAATGTATACTGAAAATAAAATCAAAACTATAATTTCAGTGGTTTAATGGTTAGTGTTATTCCCAAGGACAAATTTGAAGTCAAACTAATATTCTTTCTTATTTCAAAGCAATGGAAAATAGGTGTGGGGAGTGCTTGGCAGACAGTCAGCGGAATGTTCACGGTTCTGGAGGCTGGCATGGAGATCCGTGCCCGGGCAGATCTGGTGTTTGCTGAGAGCCCACTTTGTGGTCCATAGAGGCCATCTTCTCACTGTGCTCTCAAGAGTGGGAAGGTGGAAGGTGGAGCAAACACCTATGGGTTCTTTTTTTTTTAATATATTTTATTGATTTTTTACAGAGAGGAAGGGAGAGAGATAGAAAGTCAGAAACATCGATGAGAGAGAGACATCGATCAGCCGCCTCCTGCATGCCCCCTACTGGGGATGTGCCCACAAGCAAGGTACATGCCCCCGACCGGAATCGAACCTGGGACATTTCAGTCCGCAGGCCGATGCTCTATCCACTGAGCCAAACCGGTCTCGGCAATGGGTTCTTTTATAGGCAACTATTCGTATTCACAAGGGCTCTGACCTCATCACCCAATCGCCTCCCAAAGGCCCCATCTGCAAATACCATCCCAGCGGGGATCGGATTCCAGGATCTGAATTTTGGAGAAACAGAAGTACCCAGTCTACAGCAGTCTCCCTGGTGTATGGTAGGGAAAGGTGGGGATATAAAGACCCATAAAACCCATCACACTGGGTTATTATTGTTTACCACTGGCACTGCATTTTCCAACCTTCATTCTGTCAACGTTTTCCCTAGCTCTTGGTATTTCGAAGCCAAATAGTTTATGAAGTTTAATTTGTATCAAGTTGTTCATCACCCCGGTTATCATCTAACCAGTCAGTGCTGTCTAATGCTTATAAATAAAAGGAGGTCTTTTGTGACTCTTTATCTTTTAAATTCGTTTTAATCGAACATTGTAAAACAGAAATATAATATATAGTGGCTTCTAACAATTGGAAATGTGTACTTTAAAAGTAAATGTATACTCAAAATTCAGAAAGAAAGAAGGAAAATATTTTGGCAGATTATCAGATGTTTCTATCTATTTTGTATAATGTCTACAGATAGTCTTTTTATTTATTTACCTATGTATTATTTTTCAGTTCTTTTTTTTAAGTTATGTGATTTTAGTGAGCATATGAAAAAATAGTAATTAAAATTATTTATCTAATGTGGTTTGATATTATATTGACTAGAGGCCCGGTGCACAAAATTTGTGCACTTGGGGTGGTGGTGGGTTCCTCAGTCCAGCCAGCATCCTCTCACAGTCTGGGAGTAGTTAGGGCAGTGGTTCTCAACCTTTCTAATGCTGCGACCATTTAATACAGTTCCTCATGTTCTGGTGAATCGTCATGTAAATATCTGTGTTTTTTGATGGTCTTAGGCAACCCTGCTAGTGGTTCTCAACCTGTGGGTCACTGCTGTAGAGCCTAAGACCATCAGAAAACAGGTCACGACCCATAGGTTGAGAACCGCTGCCTTAGGGGATGTCCGACTGAAGGCTTAGGCCCACGCCCCCTAAGCAGTCAGTCGGACATCCTTAGCACTGCCATGGAGGCAAGAGAGGTTCTTGCCACTGCCGCTGTGCTCACCAGCCGTGAGCCCAGCTTCTGGAGCACTGACCACCAGGAGGCAGCTCCTACATTAAGTGTCTTCCCCCTGGTGGTCAGTGCACATTATAGCAACCAGTCATTCCGCCGTTTGGTTGATTTGCAAAATAGCCTTTTATTATATAGGATAATCATAAAGAAAAATTGGGCTAATTAAAAGTTTTGGGGGACTTGAAAATTATTTCTTTTTCAACTCTGATGATAACTGAAGTTTAAATTATTTCAAGTTAGGTTATTTCAAGATAATGCACATAGATCTCACTCATGCTGGCATTATTCAATCTGCTTGAATACATCGGTCACTTTTAATAAATGCTCAAAATTTCAACCTCGTCAATTATTTCTACCTCAATGTGTTTTGCCTTATACAAATTATTAAATCAGTAGACACAGAACAAAAGATTATACTAAGCACATTTTGAGTAAATTTAAAGAACAGTTGATAGAGCATTTAAAATATAAAATAAACTTGGTATAAAATGAAAACTAAAGAAAAAAATGAAAAAATAGACATTGTCTCTCCTAACTTGACATATATTGTTTATGTGAAAACATGCAAAAGGGAAATACCCATATGAAAGCCAGCTACATGATGTTAAATCACATTTAAAATATAACTTTATGCCTGACCTGTTTGTTTATCTTATAATCTTATTCAAAGGCTATCTTAAGATGTTTGAAGTATGTTGAAGTATTTTGAAACAGGAATAAGAATAACTCTCTCCGTACCCTGTATTTGATGAAAGATATACAACCTACATAGAATTGTTATCTGGGAATAGATACATTATCATTTTCTTCTTCTGACTCATTTCTACGTCATAGGTAGCCTTACTTCATTTTTGTTCCTTTTCATCTAAGATAGCAATCATAGCTCCAGGAGTTTGAGAACAACAAACCAATTGTCCCTCTAAAGGTCAGTGTTAGTCATAGGTAAGGCGGTGGATATCTGGGGGGTATGACTTCAGAAGCACAAACAAGGTTCCCATTCCTACAATACCTGCTCCTCCATCCTAAATGCATTCTCCGGGAAATATCCTTTTACTTCAGTTAGGGCTAAGACCAAAAATACGAGCTCTTCAAACACAGGCCACTTTGACTTAAATTTACAATGAAGACTACTATCCCAGTAAACCCTTCTAGCTGGAAGGGTTTTGTAAGAGAAAGATAGAGATGAGGGATTCAGATACAAGGTTCCCAAGTATCCAACACGGGTGTAGTGAAAGGGAAGGGAACAGTCTCATGAGTCAGACACACCTGGGTTTACCTAACCTCTGTAAGTCCCAAGGTAGGCATTTGTAAAACAAGATTCAAAAAAGCACCAATTCAGAGGTTGAAGGGAAGAAGGGAATTATATGGGTCAAATGAGTTACATGGGTACCACCCAAGAAGTTAGCTTAGAACAGTGGTTCTCAACCTGTGGGTCATGACCTGTTTTCTGACGGTCTTAGGCTCTACAGCAGTGACCCACAGGTGGAGAACCACTAGCAGGGTCGCCTCAGACCATCAGAAAACACAGATATTTACATGACGATTCACCACCACACGAGGAACTGTATTCAATGGTCGCAGCATTAGAAAGGTTGAGAACCACTGGCTTAGAATCTAACACAGAGAGTACTCAGTGATGGTAGTTACCGTAACTATCTCTGAAAATAGACAGAAAATTTTCCATGGCAGATAAATCAGGTGCGCATGCCTGTATGCCTGGAGAGGTCATGAAGGAAAGTTAATCAGGTCACAGTGCATCGCAGACTGGGTCCTGCCGCGAGACTCTGGTCTCATGGTTGTTCAACCAGTCATTCACCTACTCAGAAGGCTGTTCACAGAGCCAGTCTGCAACTATTCCGGGGATAAAGAGAAAAGCATTTTGCTCTGACACCTCATGGAAACCTGCAGAAGGTTGTATTCTCGCAGCAATGCAACTCAATAAAAGTTCTATGTGGTATAAAACATCACACAAATTATGCTGGATTTTGATACCGTGATGCTTTTGTTAATGCATCTGCAGGAATAAAGCTTTTCATTCAATAAATCATGAACTCTGGTTAGAATATGGGGGAGTAAGTCCTCAGACAACATAGAAACAGGATACTGAGAGACAGGAAAAATGATGCCCTCTTAGAGATGACAGTTCACGTGGAACTGGGTGCAGGACCCCTCTATGGGGTAACACCCATGAGATAAACTGGGACACGTAGGAAACAGGCTGGAGAGATACCAGGAAAATGTTCAAACAATAAGGAATTGGACAAGTAGGTGTTTTCACCTACTAAGTCCATTAAAAAGGAACCCTACTTCCCAAGAGTAGAAAATGAGAATCATGCTCTCACAGCTTAATACCCAACAAAATAATCACAAGTACCCCTTTGAAAATAATTTGGTTTCTCTAGAAGGTTTTTCTTACCCAGAAGGAACTGTTGGTTAAGGGAAAAAAGTATGTATTTCAGTTAACACGTTATTTTTTAGGTGAAATAAAACGATTCATACTCAACCTATCCCCAAGAAACTGAAATATATCAAAGGAAAGCAAAGCAGAGTTTGCCTTTAGTTGAGTTCTTGAGTCCCTAGACCCCGTACGCACATCTAAGTTAGCTTAGACCAAACGGAAAATAAATTATTGCTATGTTTAGAAAGCCTACAGAATGAAGCCAAAACAGACAGAAAAAGTCTGAGCCGTGCCTCACTCCCGTCCTCAGCCCAAATTCCAAACCCAAGTCTTGGAATTATGTCTTGCCTCCATAAATAAACAGGAGGGAGAAAAAAACAAGAGAAAGTTTTCGCTGAGAAAGAACTACAGTTTACATAGAATTTTTGGTGAACTCTAATGTAAGCAAGACTAGGGTCATCATTGGATAACCAACTTTTTGCTCTATTTTCCTTGGGTACATCTTAATTTGATCATATGATACTATAGACTATGATAATACTTTACATATGTGTTTTCATTGGATTGTGGTTTCTTGGCCATCAGATTCTAAAGGCAGGCATTTCAGAGTCTCTCTTTTTTTTTAATATATATTTTATTGATTTTCCACAGAGAGGAAGAGAGAGGGATAGTCAGAAACATTGATGAGAGAGAGACATCGCTCAGCCACCTCTTGCACGCCCTCTGCTGGGGATGTGCCTGCAACCAAGGTCCATGCCCTTGACCGGAATCGAACCTGAGACCCTTCAGTCCGCAGATTGAGACTATCCACTGAGCCACACCAGTTTCGGCTCAGAGTCTCTTTATTGTCCTTATCACCCAGCCTTTCCTGTGTAGCTCAGGTCCCTCTACTTGCGTCCAGTACTTCTCCAAAATTAAGGAGAGATAGATGTCTTTAAGAACAACATGGCAGGGACCTCCTTTAAAAGAACTATCCCTCCATGTGCAGGGGCAAGAAAACTGCTTAGCACATCAGAGATGTGGCACGAAAGCTTTTCCATGCTTGGGTCTTACGGCGTAAGAGGAACCAAAACAACAACGTAGATTTTTTTTTTTATGTCACTCAAAACCCTAGTCCTGAATATGAATGAAAGGACAGCAGGGATTTATTTAAACATTGTATGGGGTGGGAATCCAAGGTGAAAAATTTCACCTAAACCTGGTGCAAATAAAGCAAACCTCATGGTCTTTTGCAGAAGTCAATGCAAAAGGCCTCGAAAGAAACTTTTCAAGACGAGTTCATAAGAGTTACACATAAAAAAATATATATATGCAATCTCAGCCAGATATTAATTCACACTCAAAAATTGCATACTGCAATAAAGAAATGATAAACTCTATGATGAAGTAAAAAATAAATAAATACTATAAAGGAAGTACTTACATTTAGAGCAGGAATACCTAAAGTGGAATGTCATGAAAAGGTCACAAGTAATGCGATAGAACTAGATATGTCAGACAAAGGTTAATACAGGAAATCTAGCTTATCAGTTGCTAGGGCAGTCAGGACAATACACCACAGGCTGGGTAGCCTAAAATAGAGAGATTAATTTGCTCACAGTTCTGGAGACGAGAGGTCCAAGGTCAAGGTGTTTGCGGCTGTGGTGTCCTCTGAGGATTCTCTCCTTGGTTTGAAGATGTGGGTCTTCTTGCTCCTTTGTCACATGATTGTCTCCCTGTGCATGCACATCCCTGAGGTCTCCTTCTCTTCCTCTACAGAAAACAGTCATCTTAGACTAGGGCTCCATCCTCCTGGCTCACTTTTAGCTTCATTGTCTCTTTAAAGACTTTATCTTCAACTATGGTTCTGAGATTCTGGGTCTTGGGACAACACAACCCAGCCCATAGCATCTGGTACAGCTAAACTCCCATCAGATGACATGGTATTTAATATAAAAATGCACCAAAAGGAATTGCCCAGCCTGGTTGAGCATCGACCTATGAACCAGGAGGTCACGGTTCGATTCCTGGTCAGGGCACATACCTGGATTACGGGCTCCATCCCCAGTGTGGGGACTGCAGAAGGCAGTTGAACAATGATTCTCTCTCATCATTGATGTTTCTCTCTCTCTCTTTCTCCCTTCCTCTCTGAAATCAATAATAAGTATGAATGCACTAATAGGTATGAATTCACTACACTGATAGAAGAGATGATTCTCAAGAAAGTTCCAAAAACATTGAAACTGTATACACAAAACAACATAGCCGCAAAACATAGAACTCAAATATTATAAAGAAAGGGACATTTTCCTAATCTAAACAAGGGTTGTTAATGTACTGACGTGAGAATTAGTAGATCAAAGAATAAAAAGTGAGTAAGGATTTAGAAGGTTTGGATAATACAACTGACAGGCGTGGATATAAGTCTATATTTCACAACTGCAGAATGCACATAGTTTGAAATCAAACACTAAACATTTATAAAATTAGACTACATACCGGCCCCCAGAGAAAATCTCAGAAAATCAGTATCATATTATGGGTGGGGGGGGAAAAGCCACAAGCTAACCCGACTAACTCAGGGGAGGCCTGTTTTGCAAACTCAAAGACCTAAAAGGATGATGGCCTAAAATTAAAAATGTAACTAAAAGCAGTTTAAGTGGGTAGTCATTTCTTAGGCCAGTATTTCCCCTGACAAAGATCAACTTCTGAGCTTTACCCAGCCTTCAGTCTTTCTGCATCTAAAATAACACCCCTGTGGCAGAAACCAGTTTGGCTCAGTGGATAGAGCGTCGGCCTGCGGACTGAAAGGTCCCAGGTTCCATTCCAGTCAAGGGCATGTACCTTGCTTGCAGGCACATCCCCAGTGGAGGGAGGGTGTGCAGGAGGTGGCTAATCAATGTTTCTCTCTCATCGATGTTTCTAACTCTCTATCCCTCTCCCTTCCTTTGTGTAAAAAAATCAATAAAATATATTAAAATAAAATAACACCCCTGTGAAATGTCTGGGTAACTCCTAACTTTCCTGTTTTAGGACCCCGCAGGCTCAATGAATGGGAGCAGAGTGGAGACCACAAATTCTCTCATGGTTTTTGTTACCATGTGAATTGTCGACTGTTAATTATCCTGTATCCCCCTGTGTAAAGAGCACGTGTCCATCATTTCACTCGTTATCCAGTCCTTTCATTACCTCGAGGTTTTGCTTCCAGGCAATTGTCGACAGTTTGGCTCAAATAAACTCACACAAATTCTTTACAGGTTTGAATGATTTTTTTTTTTACATTAACAATTTTTACTACCTCCTCCCTGTACTTTCCAGTTAAATAAAGCTAAAAATCTAGAGCAAGACAGTGCACCGAAAATTCAACTTATTTAGACATTTGAGTTTATTTATAAGTAATTTTTGGATTGAAAATAAAGAGTAATGGGAATAATAAAACCATTCGTAATAACAGTGAAAATAATACATATTAAAACGTGTGGCCTACAGCTGATACCGTCTTGAGAGAGAAATGCATTGCCCTCATTGTAAATGTTTAAAAAAACAAACAAAACATTGAAAATGACTTACTAATTTCTTTACCCCCCAAAGAGTAGAATCGGACTGTGGCAGGAATACAAAGACCACAAAGGAAGAAAACTGTCAAACAGGGCCAGACATTAATCATAGAGAAAGCAAAAGGAAGCTCCCCCAAAAATTAAAAGCTAAAATTACCATCTAAAAGCGGAAGAGAACTATCGATAAAGAATTCAAAGGATGTGTTACCTACCTACCGGTGAGATGATAAGACCCTGGTTCTTGTTTTGGTTCTTGTCTGTTGAAGGCAAGATTTCAATCAAGAGACAGGGGGTAGCAAAGTAAGAACTCACGGGCCACAGCAAAGATACACTTAGGCCAGCAACTCAAGGAAAGGAGTTCACTCTCCCTAAGGGAGTGGACAGTTAGGACAGACCCTCAAGGGTGGCCTGAGCTCAGTGGGAAAGGGGTGGTGGAAACAGGTTCAGGCAGGTACCCCGGGATGGGGGGCTGTGCTGGCCACTGCTCCCCTGGTTCCCAGTCTCAGGGGCCCCGCAGAGGGCAGAAGGGGGAGGAGAAATGGTCCAGGCTGGTCCTTGGCCTTGAGCACTCTGATTCCCCTCCTGCCCTTGGCAATCTTAGGGGAGGTGGAGGGAGGCTCTGGGTAGGGTGACTGGGTATCCTCTCTCCAGGTGTGCCCTTTCAGGCCACGGGCTCCGCTGATGGGTCAGCGCCAGGGCAGGGGTCATCAGTCAGTGCAGCTGGTCTGAGGCAGCCACAGCTGCACCTGTCTGGTGTTGCTGCCCTTTGGGGGCCTGCGGCTGAAATCCGACTGAAGCCTACATGTTGTGTTCAGGGAGGAAAAGGTCAGGGGTCAGCCAGGGAGGAAAGGTTACGCTGGGGGCAAGGTCCTGGCTTTCCCAGTTTTGTCCCTTACCAGGCATCCGGGCGTTCTGCCTGGTGAGGCCTGCACCCGGCCCATTGGGCTTGTGATGCTCCTGTGTGTCTAACTGCGGAGAACATTATGACTCCCCTTTTAATGATAAATTCTTTTTTTAAAATATATTTTATTGATTTTTTACAGAGTGGAAGGAAGGGGGCTAGAGAGACATCGATCAGCCGCCTCCTGCATGCCCCCTACTGGGGACGTGCCCACAACCAGGATACATGCCCTTGACCGGAATCGAACCTGGGACCTTTCAGTCCAAAGACCGGCGCTCTATCCACTGAGCCACACCGGTTTCGGCTAATGATAAATTCTTTAAAAAATGAAATACAGCCTGACCAGTGTGGCTCAGTTGCTTGAGCATCATTCCATGCACCAGGCGGTCAGTTTGATTGCCAGTCAGGATACATTGCCCGGGTTTTGGGTTTGATCCCCAGTTAGGGGGTGTGCAGGAGGCTGCAAATTGATGTTTCTCTCCCATTGATCTTTCTATGTCTATCTCCCTCTCCTTTCTTCTCTCTCTAAAAAAAATTAAAAAAATAAAACATTTAAAAAAATGAAATACATAAAAAATTGGTTTGAAAAATAGCCTAACCGGTTTGGCTCAGTGGATAGAGGGTCGGCCTGCAGACTGAAGGGTCCCAAGTTTGATTCCTGAAAAGGGCATGTACCTTGGTGGCGGGCACATACCCAGTAGGGGATGTGCAAGAGGCAGCTGATCCATGTTTCTCTCTCATCGATGTTTCTAACTCTCTATCCCTCTTCCTTCCTCTCTATAAAATATCAATTTTATATATATATATATGCTCTGATTAAAAATATAAAATAAAATAAGACAAATATACAGTTTAACTATAATATATGTATATATACATGTATATGTATATATATATAAATGTATATGTATACATACATATAATGTAAATGTACATGTAATGCATCTAACACTATTGAAGCCAAATCTGAGCTCAAATATCTGCTTACCAGGACTTGGATCCAGGGAAAGGTGGATTCATGGTTCAAATATGCTCACCCCCCACTGAAAACCACCATAAAACGTGAAGAAAACATCTTTAAGTTTGCTTACAGAAATAACAAGGCAGAGCTGTCCCTGTAGACTTTACTTACAAAAAATAAGTTCAAAGGTCAAATGATTAAAGATTTTAAGAGCATGTGAGCAGAGCATTAAGCCATCCTAGACCTGCTGAGCACAGAGCACAGTGTGACTACACAGGCCAACGCTCACAAAACGGGCCCTGACTGGATCATACCGGTGAATTGAAACTCCTTGAAGATGGGATGGTTTTCTTCTAAAGTTTTTGTGTCTCAGGAGCTTCTGGCACATAATCAGGTTTACTTTTTATAAAAAATCGCTTTTACAGGGAAGTCCAGGTAAGAAGTTCTGGAAATAGTTTTGCTACTAGTAAAAATAAACTCATTTTCCACTCCTGTCTCTTGGATCATCGTGAAAAATTGAAAATGCTTTGTTTATCAATCCTCAGAAATCCAATTTCCGTGGCATATATTTAACTGGCAAAAAAAAAAAATCAGTATATGCCTCTGCTTATATTTGGTGTTCCCTTTTCTTATGAATAAGCGAATCATAAGGTTGGAATCTTGAGAGTGAATTCCATAATATCCTGACACCGTCTTCCACAAAAGCAAACTGGGAATATATATTCAAATAGAACAGAAATTATGCTTCGAAAGCACTTTTTGATGCTAATGGCCTAAACGGTTGTTACTGAGGACATCCTTCAGTTTCGCTCCGTTTCCAAATAGCTGCAATAATCGCTAAAACACTGCCTAAGCCCTCCGAGTGGCCATGAACTCACTGCCTATAATAGCATGCAAGAGGGAGAGAGAAAGGGGACACGGCACAGCTGTCTTCACAAACAAGAACAGAGTGGTTCTCAGAGAATCAAACCTCCATGTGGGGAAGTAAATAGGAAGCAGAAGGTGAGAGCCTCTTTTTTTTTCAGGGACACCCTGGAGCCACCCACACTGTCATCTTGTTCCCTTCTCTCCTCTTTAGGAGGAAGGGAAAGAGTCCTCAAGTGAACAGGGGGCTAAGGCTGATGTTTCATTCAATTACCGTATTTTCCGGAGTATAAGATGACTGGGCGTATAAGACGACCCCCAACTTCTCCAGTTAAAATATAGAGTTTGGGATACACTCGCCCTATAAGATGACACCCGGCGTATAACACGACCCCTGACTTTTGAGAAGATTTTCCTGGGTTAAAAAGTCATCTTATATGCCGGAAAATATGGTGGATTTTGAAGTAAAGACAAATACTAGAGATATAGAATCTATGATTCTAAGAATCATAGAGATTTAACAAGAAAGAAACACTTTGATGTTGGGTTTAACTTGAGGTGATTTCAGAGATCATCGAATTCAAATGTTCTAGGTTGCCTATGAGTTAACTTCAAGGCACGAGTGACTTGTCCAAAGTTAGTAAGAAGCATCTTCATATGTTAAAAAGAACAAATCCAGTCCTTGCAGGTTTGGTTCAGTGGATAGAGCATCAGCCTGCAGACTGAAGGGTCATGTGTTTGATTCCGGTCAAGGGCACATGCCAGGGTTTTAGGCTTGATCCCCAGTAGAGAGGGTGCAGGAGACAGCCAATCAATGATTTTCTTTTGTTTTTCTCTCTCCTCCTCTCTTCCTCTCTGAAATCAATAAAAATATATTTTTAAAAAAAGAACAAATCCAATTTTGCAAATGAAAAATCTGTAGATCATTTAATGAAATAAATTACTATTATTATTCCTAGTTTATAACAATTTTAAAAAATACGTTTTTATTGATTTTAGTGAGAGAGGAAGGGAAAAGGAGAGCGAGAGAAACTTCAACCAGCTGCCTCCTGCATGCCCCCTACTGAGGATTGAGCGCGGAATAGAACCTACAATCTCTGGGAGCATGGGACAGTTCAACCCACTGAGTCACACGGGCCAGGGCTATAACAATTTTTAATAGTACTGGATTATACAGATATGATTCAAAATAATATCCAGTTATTCCATTACCATTACTCCGTGTTAAAATTTTCAAAAGTATTTCAAAGACAAGAATCTGTTTATACTATAACAAATTATGACTGTGCCTACAAACTTTTAAAAGATATAAGAAAATATAATTTTTATAAAATTATATTTTATAAAATATATAAAATATATTTTATAAATATATTTATAAAATATATTTTATAACAACTTAACAATGTTCATGTTACATATATATTAAATACTACTAAAGCGAATCTATAGATACCATGTATAACCTAAATATACAAAATGTGTGTAAATATGTATTATCTATGATAATAAAAGCATAATATGCTAATTAGACCAGACGTCCTTCCGGACAACCTTTGGACAAAGTCGGGGCTGTGAGGGAAGCCCGGGTCCCAGGTGCCAGCAGTCAGGGGAAGGAAAGCCTACTGTTGCACAAATTTTATGCATCAGGCCTCTAAGATAGTATACGAGGCAGTATCTTTTATTGTAACTAAAACTTATTAATATCACTGCAAATGTCCTTGCCTTTTCATAGGCAGAAAAGACAGGAGACATCTGTCACGGAGAAGGACAGTTCCATCAATTTTCACTTGGCTATCCACCTCCACATTGGATTTAAGAAACACATTTTGGTGATTCATAGATAAAACAATATCGACAATGAAATAGACCCATAAATAAAGGGAAATCAAACCTTTCATACAAGTAATCCAGGTAAGAAATCACTTTGTAAAATTAGAGCAACTTGTCCTAAATTGACATGGTACGTGCAAGACCCTAAAAGGAAAAAAATGTTTGTAGTCTTCATTTTTTCACACACACAGAGTTCCTCCTCACCCCTCAAATCATGTTTTGTAGTTTTATGTTGCCTAGCGTTATTTTTTCCCAGTCCCTTGCTTTCTGAAACATGTTCAATAAAAAGGGATTAAGTCACTAATTAATGGAAATCCATCATGTATTTTCCTTAATGAACTATACTGAGGAAGAGAGCAGCCCTTCTCAAACCTTAATGTGAATATAAATCACCGGGGATCTTATTAAAATGTTGATTCTGGCCGAAACCGGTTTGGCTCAGTGGATAGAGTGTCGGCCTTCGGACTGAAAGGTCCCAGGTTCGATTCTGGTCAAGGGCATGTATCTTAGTTGTGGGCACATCCCCAGTAGGGGGCATGCAGGAGGCAGCTGATCGATCTCTCTCTCTCATTGATGTTTCTAACTCTGTATCCCTCTTCCTTCCTCTCTGTAAAAAATCAATAAAATATATTTTAAAAAATAAAATGTTGATTCTGATGCAGTATGTCTGGGCAGAGACCCAGAGAAGGCATTTTCATACTGAGTGTGAACCAGCCATTGCGTGTTCCAAAAAAGTAGATTTTAATGTAAGCAGGCTTTTGAAGTTCTTTTTTTCTTTGTTATTTCCTTCCATTTTAGCTATAAAAAATAGGTTGCAAAGTGCCTTAGGAAAACGTGTTAGGAATATTTGCAAGACCCGCTTGAGAGTAATTAAGTATTTTTTTCCTGAATTAATGTTTTGCTAACACTATCCACACACTGGGAAAGAGTCCTCAGAAAGAGTTAGCAAAGGAATACCTTCTGTTCTCCCCACTAACAGTGTAAAACACAGCCGGACAGTTCAGTTATAAAAGTCAACCGAAAGTTCACTTTCTCTAACCCTTGAACCTTCTCAACCTTTTTCCAAGGTAACAATCCCTCCTGGAAAGAAAACAGGTTTTTAATATATATATTTTTTTTTATTGATTTTTCACAGAGAGGAAGGGAGAGGAATAAAAAGCCAGAAACATCGATGAGAGAGAGACATCGATCAGCCGCCTCCTGCACGCCCCCTACTGGGGATGTGCCTGCAACCAAGATACATGCCCTTGACCGGAATCGAACCTGGGACCTTTCAGTCCGCAGGCTGACGCTCTATCCACTGAGCCAAACCGGTCTCGGCAGAAAACAGGTTTTTGATAGGATTTAGGTGTTCGTGTTTTTTTTAATCCTCCCCTGAGATATTTTTCCATTGATTTTTAGAGAGAGTGCAAGAGAGAGGGAAAGAAAGCGAAAAATATTGATGAGAGAAACATATGAATTGGTTGCCTCCTGCAGGCGCCCTAACCATGAGCTGGGTAGGTACATGCTCCCGACCAGAATCAAACCCGGGACCCTTAAATCAGCAGGCCAACCCTCCATCCACTGAGACAAACTGGCTAGGGCAGGATTTAGGTGCAGATAAAGCAGAACCCAGTTACTTGTGTGATCCTAGACAGCTTCCCTCCACTTCCTAAGCCTCTGGTTTCTTACCTGTAAACATAGTAAAAATCCTCACCTCCAATGCATCAGACGCTCTTGTAGCCCTTGAGGTGGATCCATAAACAAAGCGACATAGACTTCTCCCTCCCATGTTTGTTGGGTGGAAATGTATGTAAGTAGGCCTACACACACCTGACACTCAGGAGGGGTAGGGATTAGCTGTATTCGTAGCTTCCAACTCGGATGCTTTCCAGCCAGGTAACTCCTAGGTAAGTGGAACTGCCATGTTCATGCTTTCATACTAGCACTCACTATAGTCTGGGCACAGTTCTGAGTGCTTCACCAGGTGTCTACACTCACTCCATCCCGATAACAAGCCTAGGATGCAGGTTGTTAGTCTCATTTTACAAGGATGAGCACGCACAGGGAGGACATGAAGGAATTTCTGGGCCACAGAGCTAGTGGATCACAGAGCCGGGATCTGGATTTAGTCTCCAGAGATCCTACTCTTAACTATCGTGCCTTGGAGTAATGAAATGAGAACCCATTTTCTTAAATTTTACTTTTATTGTTGAGAGTATAACAGATGTCCAAGCAGGTGCAAAAAATTCATGTAGTAAAAATGTCTGTGCCAAAGGATGTATTAGATGGGTGTGTTATGCCCTCTGGTGGAAGACCAGAGCAGGGAAAGAAAGGGAAGTTTGATGCACTAGGAAGAAAAGCCCCCAGTTTGCTGATGTTCTGGGCTCTTTGAAAGCTTGCAGTCTCAAGAAAATGCCTGGAAAATCTCTCAGGAATAAAACGTGAGGATGATTAACATGTCATCACTCCCTCTCACATTGTTTACACATGGCAAAGCCTGCAGGGTGACATTGGTGTGGAGGGATCTTTTGGTAAAATCTCAAGGGATAAATATCAGATTACAATGTTATTAGGAATAATCTGAATTAAAAAAGTTTTGCCAGCATGCCAAAAAAAAAAAAAAAAAAGACACAAAAAAAAACACAAAAAACAAAAAACCATGATCATGACTGATATATCTCCTAGTGAATCATAATGTAACTATCTGTTTTCTGATGGTCTTAGGCAACCTTGCTAGCAGTTTTCAACCTGTGGGTCACGATCCACAGGTTGAGAACCGCGGCTGTAGAGCCTAAGACCATCAGAAAACACAGATATTTACATGATGATTCATAACAGTAGCAAAATTACAGTTATGAAGTATCAACGAAAATAATTTTATGATTGGGGGTTACCACAACATGAGAAACTGTATTAAAAGGTCACAGCATTAAAAAAGGTTGAGAACCACTGTCTAGGACAATGAAAACTAAGGAGAAAGTAAACAAATGGGACTACATCAAAGTAAAAAGCTTTGGCATGACAAAAGAAACCATCAACAAAATGACAAGAGAGCCCACTGCATGGGAGAACATATTTGCCAATGATACATCTGATAAGGGGTTAACCTCCAAAATGTATAGGGAGCTCATACAACTTAACAAAAGGAAAATAAAACATGGGCAAAGGACCTAAATAGACATATAAAAAACTGCTCAAAGTCACTAATCATCGGAGAGATGCAAATCAAGACAACATTAAAGTACCATCTCACACCTGTCAGAATGGCAATAATCAACAAATTAACAAACGACAAGTGTTGGCGAGGATGCAGAGAAAAAGGCCCCTTGTGCACTGTTGGTGGGAATGCAGACTGGTGCAGCCACTGTGGAGAACAGTGTGGAGTTTCCTCAAAAAACTAAAAATAGAACTCCCATTTGACCCAGGGACCCCACTTCTAGGAATATATCCCAAGAAACTGGAAACACCAATCAGAAAGGATAGATGCACCCCTATGTTCATAACAGCACAATTCACCATAGCTAAGATTTGGAAACAGCCTAAGTGCCCATCAGCAGATGAGGGGATTAAAAAACTGTGGTGTAGCTGAAATCAGTTTGGCTCTGTGGATAGAGCATCAGTCTGCGGACTGAAAGGTCCCAGGTTCGATTCCGGTCCGGGGCATGTACCTTGGTTGCTGGCACATCACCAGTAAGAGGTGTGCAGGAGACAGCTGATCAAAGTCTCTCATTGATGTTTCTAACTCTCTATCCCTCTCCCTTCCTCTCTGTAAAAAAAAAATAACAGTAAAAAAAACACGCCAAAAAAACAAAAACAAAACTGTGGTGCATCTACACAATGGAATACTACGCTGCTGTAAAAAAGAAAGAACTCTTACCATTTGCAAGAGCATAGATGCACCTGGAGAGCATTATGCTAAGGGAAATCAGCCAGTCAGAGGAAGATAAGTATCACGTGATCTCACTCATTTGTGGAATGTAACGAACAACATTAAACTGAGAAACAAAAGTAGATCCAGAGACATAGAAACAGCGAACAGACCATCAAACCTCAGAGGGAAGGCAGGAGAGGGTGAGGGTAAGAGATCAACCAAAGAAACGGTATTACTACAAGCATAACCAATGAACACAGACAATAGGAGAGCAAAGGCCTGGGTGGGGGGTAGGGGTGAGCTGGAAGAGGTCAATGGGGAAAAGAGGGACATTGTAATTCTTTCAACAATAATGAATTTAAACAAACAAACAAACAAACATGATCATGAAGCGATTGTACACCATCTTCTCTCGAATGAATTGCTAACAGATGAGGTATTCCCTTCATTGAAGTGCTACGATGGTCAGGATTCATGAATTCTTAAGACAGGACCTAAGAGCTGCTTCTGAAACCCCCCACCTTTGTGGACGAACCCAGGGGAGGCCTGCGTGGCAGTCTTGCGAACTCAGAGACCTAAAATCACCCCCAAAGATGGTCTGAAAATTAAATATTTACCTACAAACAGGTGATGGTGAATAGTCAGGTCCTAGGCTGATGTTTTCCCTGACCAAGACCAACTTAGATGTCTTTACTGAGCCCCTTTGTCTTTTGGCCTCTGAGATAAGGTGTCTGTGAGATGCCTGGGTAACCTGTAACTTCCTTTTTACCCGGGACCCCTCAGGGCACAACAAATGGCACCGGGACCTTCCCTCCTTGTTATTCTTATCAAGTTAATTGTCAACTGTTAATTACACTATCCTGTATCCTTCTCTGTAGAAGCACATACCTATTATTTCACTTGTTACCCCATCCCAGAGGTCTCCCAGCTTTCTTTGCTTCATCCTGAAAGGAAATGAACTCCCCTCCATCTTGTCCTCTAGGGCTGGGCCCCCTGCCTAAAACCCCTCCCTTTTCTGGGAGGGGCCACAGGTGTGCCAGCAATGTCCTAGCTTCCCCCCCACCCGAATGGACCAATGAAGCTCCAGGGACACAGCTAAGGTCCTAATTAGGCTTAACCACAGAAAGACCCCAATTCAAGTGACCAATCTCTGTAACCCTCATCACTTTCCTAAGCCCCCTAATTATCCTGCCCCATAAAACTCATTGTTCCCGCCCGGCTCGCTCTCTCGCCTCACTGCTGAGCCAGAAAGAGACTGAGAGCCAAACCCGGGTTTGAATAAAGACTCTTTGCTTTTGCATCGGAAAAGGCTCCTTAGTGGTGGATTATTGGGGACCCCAACAATCCCGCCTCCTTAATCTCTCACCAGTGAGTTTCATGTGACCCACCTATGTCCCTCCTTTGATGGCAATGTATTAATAGAGATATAACCTGCCATTCTCCGGAGCATTATCTCAATTCATTGAGGCTCTGCTTCCCGGCATGTGTGGACAGTTTGGCTCAAATAAATTAACAAAAAAATCTTTACAGGTCTGATTTTTTTTTTTTTTAATATTAACAACTTCATCCTCCAAACTAAAGCCAAGGTAGAATAAGACTTCATTTCCTTGCTCATCAGAGTATACACTCAAGTTTAAATCCAATGACCCTGAAATGCAAACTGACTGGTACAACCTGATGATGGAACAGCCTCTTTTATGAAGTGACCAACACTGATATGTTTCCTCTCTTTAGACAGTGGAAGAGGGGTGGCGAGTACGGCCTTTTTATGCTCTCTTCTCTCTTCCCCTCAGTCCCAATCTGAGAAGCACCTGGCTGCCTGGAGGCTAGGAGGGTCTCAAAAGACTTCCTGTCACTCCTGGTACTGCATTCTCTGTGAGGCTCTTGAAGGATTCTCCTCTCTGCTCCTCCTTGGGTCTCACAGGGAGATGGCCATGGCATTAAGACTGCCTGCAACCGGAAGATTAAAGTTAGGTGGGGTAGATAAGAGATCAATCAAAGGACTTGTATCTATGCATATAATCATAACCAATGAACATAGACACTGGGGGGTTGGGGTATGCCTGGGAGGGAGGGGGGGCAATGGGAAGATATGTATAAAAAATTAATAAAAAAAAAAAAGACTGCCTGCAACCAAAATGTAAATCGTTTATATCTACCTACTCTTGCTGAACACTATGTTGTGGCCTTAATCTTCTAAAACACAAATTGAGTAGAAAACAGCAGTACTGTTCGATCCATTTTGCTATTAAGCTTCACAAACTCAAAAATATGGTGTTAGGAGAGCACCATCTGGTGGCATGTTGTTTACACTGTAGGAAAGGGGGATTATGAAGGTAAGAAATTACTTTACTAGAGGAACTATCGTTGTTTTCTGTTCTCTGCAGTCTTTTTGGCAAGTCCTCAAGCTGTGTGAGTGGGCATGACAATTTCCCAGCCGCAGGATAGGGACAGGCTCAACTCTGGGCACCAGATAACACTCCAATGAAGTGGTTCTCAACCTTTCTAATGCCGCGACCCTTTAATACAGTTCTCCATGTTGTGCTGACCCCCAACCATAAAATTATTTTCGTTGCTACTTCCTAACTGTAGTTTTGCTACTGCTGTGAATCATAATGTAAATCTCTGTGTTTTCTGATGGTCTTAGGCGACCCCTGTGATGGGGTGGATGGACCCCCAAAGGGGTCACGATCCACAGGTTGAGAACCGCCGCTCCAATGTGAATCTTGACTGATGACAAGCCAGGCCAGGTTAGTAAATGTGGGAGTAGTTCTGGGGAATTTCTGATTACAGTATTATTAACTAGTGACCCAGTGCACAAATCCATGCACATTGAAATTAGAAGAAATATTTTAATATCACTATTTGCCCTTTATCTATAATAGAAGTGTCAGAGATGAAAGACAATTATAAAGTGTACATGAAAATAATATATAAATTAAAATATAATAACAGATATTTTCCATAAAATTTTTACTGTCAGAATCTTTAGCCGAAACCAGTTTGGCTCAGTGGTAGAGCGTTGGCCTGCGGACTGAAATGTCCCCAGTTCGATTCCTGTCAAGGGCATGTACCTTGGTTGTGGGCACATCTCCAGTAGGGGGCGTGCAGGAGGCAGCTGATCGATGTTTCTCTCTCATCGATGTTTCTAACTCTATCCCTCTCTCTTCCTCTCTGTAAAAAAAAATCAATAAAATATATTTAAAAAAGAGGAAGTATTTACTTTTAAAAAAGTAAGAATATCATTAATTTTTTTAATATATTTATTTATTGATTTTTTATGAGAGGAAGGGAGAGAGTTAGAAACATCGATGAGGAACATCGATCAGCTGCCTCCTCCCCACCTCCCACTGGGGATGTGCCCACAACCAAGGTACATGTCCTTGACCAGAATCGAACCTAGGACCCTACAGTCTGCAGACCAATGCTCTATCTATTGAGCTAAACCGGTTTCAGCTATCATTAATTTTTTTAAATATGCTGGGTATTCTAAAATTTTTTATATAATTTGGACAAACTTTGCCTTTGCTACAACATCAAGTACATTTTCCATCAGATGGTTTTTCATTGGAGAAATTTAGGAATAGGCAAAATTGACATGTAACAGTCATTATTCCACCACAACTGTGTTTGATATGAAGCCAGTTTCTACCAGTATTGGCAGTACTTGTTGATGACTGTGCTTCAGCCATATCCTGTCGATGACATCGCTTTCTTTTGGCTTCGGAGGTACGTTGTGCCAAGTGTGTTGACGCTGTGGCTTCTTTTGGCTTCAGAGGTACATGGTGGCAATAGTTGGTCTTCAGACATAGTCTGTCCACAATCTTGGCTTCAGAATGTAAACAAAAAACGTGACATCATTCCCCGGTGCCCACAGCCACCATTTGTGCATTTGTGGGCTGGGCTGGACTGTGGGCCGCCTTTTGCACGATGGCAGCGTAGGCTGGGATTTGGTGGGCTGTAGCTCTGGGCTGGTGGCGGGGCCTGTGTCCTACATTGGGGATGCCGAGTGTTGCTTTGTGGGTGCCAGGTCCATGGTGCTGTTTCTCTGTGCGTGTCACCACAGCTCCTGCATTGAGCATCTGCCTCCTGGTGGCCAGTGCATTCATAGCAAACGGCCAGACTGTGGGAAGGACACTTCGCATGTTAGCCTTTTATATATGTGGATTAGTGCAGCTAATTAAAGGGTGCAAGGAAAGATTTCTACTCATCTTTCACTTGTCCAACGCCCCAAGAAGGGTGTGCCCACTTTGTAATCGTTATTTATTGAGTAACAAATCAAACGTAGAGGTTTAAAACAAGAAACATTATCTGGTTGGGAGGGATCAGGGATTCGTTCGGCAGTAGTTGATGTGGGTGACTCAGTTTGTCGGCAGAGATTATAATTATTTGAGAGCTTGACTAGGAGACTCGTTACAAGACTCAGACTTGGCATTTGGCTGGAAACCTCAATTATTTTGGGGGGACTCTCCAAAGACCTAAGTTTTTCACTTGGGCCTCTTTAGAGGCTGCTCCCAATAGACAAGTAGTTCTCAACCTTTCTAATGCCACGACCCTCTAATACAGTTCCTCATGTGGTGGTGACCCCCAACCATAAAATTATTTTCGTTGCTACTTCATAACTGTAATTTTGCTACTGTTATAAATCGTAATGGTCTTAGACCATCGGAAAACACAGATACTTACAATTCGTAACAGTAGCAAAGTTACAGTTATGAAGTAACAACGAAAATAATTTTAAGGTTGAGAACCACTGCAATTGACTTTTACCTAGTGATTAACCTGAAACAATGTCTTCTAGAACCTCGTCTCAGAAATGACACGCCATCACTTCTTCTGTATTCTCTTACTCACATAGACCAAACCTAATGCAGCACGGGAAGGGTTTACATAAAGGTGTCAATACCAAGGTTGGGATCATTGGAAACATTTTAGAGGATAACACAGTCTGCCCTGACTCCCCTAATCCACAGCCCTCTCATATGAAAATTAGACAACCTCTCCCTACTTTTGAAAACCTCATTACATTACAGCTTTAACGCAAAATCCAGAATCTCCTTACTGAAATCTGACCCTGGCATAGGTGAGGTTTCTGAGGTATGTTCCCGAAATACAATTCAAGTATGGTTCCTTCAAAGCTAAGGACTTGTACACTGAAGGGGAAATTTGTCTCCCAAAAACCCAATTTACAATGGCTGCACAGGCAGAGGAGTGTCCAAAGTTTAGGAACAAAGAGGCCCACTCTTGCCAGACACTGGTTTGGCTCAGTGGATAGAGCATGGGCCTGAGGCCTGAAAGGTCCCAGGTTCGATTCCAGTCAAGGGCATGTACCTTGGTTGTGGGCACCTCCCCAGTGGGGAGAGTGCAGGAGGTGGCTGATCGATGTTTCTCTCTCATCGATGTTTCTAACTCTCTATCCCTCTCCCTTCTTCTCTATAAAAAAAAAAAATCAATAAAATATATATATTAAAAAAAAAAAAAAGAGGTCCACTCATTATTTCTATTAATCATGGAGGTTCTAGTCAGGGCAATTTTAGACAATGATATTAAAATAATGCAGCTGCTGTAAAGTTTAGCAGTTGCTCAAAAAAATTAAACATAGAATTACCATGCCAATTAGCAATTTACTCCTTGGCAAATCCGAATAAAAAACACATTCAGACAGAAACTTATATGAACGTTCATATAAGCATTATTCAAATGTCTACCAAAAAATGTGCTATTATCTGTGTAGTGGAATATGTTACAAAAAAGAAATACACATGCTACAATATGGATGAACCTTGAACACATTATGCTAAGTGTATACTTTCATCTATGTAATATGTTCAGAATAGGTAACTATAGACAGAAAGTTGATTAGTGATTGCCAGAAGGTAGGGATATTAGGGAATGGAATTACAGGGAGTTTTACTGGGGGTGGTTGATTAAAAACAAACAAACCAAAAATACCATTCGGCACATAATAAATTCTCCATACCAAAAAAGATGAAATATTTTTAGACATGCAAAGGCTGAAAGACCAGCAAATCTGCATGCTAAAAAAAATGTATAGCCCTTCTACCAGGTAAGATATATAAAAGTTCACAGTATTTATGAAATGTGTGATAATTTTATTCATAACAGGAACAAAATTTATTTTTACATATATGTAACCAGTCATTTATTTTCTTTACATAAAAATAGAAATATTTATATATTTACAAAAAACATTAAAACATACAGACTTTACAAATAAAACAAACAAGATTTCACAAAGGACACTTGGAAATATACACATTGAAAAAGACATTAAAGAAATGTGACAAAACATTTAAATTAAGACTCCAGAGTTGCTATTTCAAAAGATATTAATTTGGTAAGGCAAATAAAATGTCTCAAATACTAACAGATGGTAAACAAAATTTAGGTAAGAGTGTGTAGGTAAAATTACATGAGCTTCTTTTTTAAAACATTTAATTTAATTTTACCTCTAAAACAAAAAGCAGATGACTTTTTTTCTTAAAACATTTAAATTTCCTGATTTATACTGAGAACTTGGAGCTTCTTCACATTAAATTTTAAAATATTTTAAGAGGTTTGCATCCTCTACTTAGAAGGGAGGTAGCAATCCTTTGCAGGATACTGAATTCAACATTAATTTTTTAAATTAAAACCTAACTTTTCTGACTAACCTTCATGATCAGCTATAACAGATATTAATAAAGATGTCACAATCGTCGTAAATTCTTCTTGCTTTTCACAGTACCAGGCAGAGGACCCATTTTATAACTGGCTTTTAGAGGCTTGCCATTCAAACAGTCTTCGCTGGTATGATAATTGCACAAACATCTTGTACAGTAATCAAACCCACAGCCTTCTCGTTTGCAGACTGCCCTTTGCAAATAGCTATCATATTTTGCAGGTGAATTACAGCGAATACAGGGTTTGAGGCTTTCATTCTTTTTCAAAGTCTTGGCAACCTATTAAGAAAATCCATAAACAAATTTTAGTGAAGACTGAATTGAATGTAACTTTGGAGAGACAAAAATGGCACCTCTGTACTCTCCACAATACAGGTATAAAGAATGAATGTTAAGAGAACTCCTTCTTTCCCCAAAGGACCCTCACCCTCCAAAGGACCCTCACCCTGATATTATCAATGAGCGAGAGATAATATCAGCCGGTTCAGTAGTAATTTCCTAATGCTACTTTTAAATGTTCTTTTCCTTCATGAATGCTACTCACACATCAATGCCTAAATTAAATAGGCACCTTTTCTGTGAAGTTTTCCTAGTATCACTCAGGAGAGTGCACTTTTACCTCTAGTTTTGTTCTCTTAAAGTGCCTATCATATAACATATTTTTTCTTTAATGTGTTATTTTTCATTCTAGATGATAAGGCTATGAAGGTTACTACCATGTTTTCTTATCTATGCAGTACCCGTAAGATAGCAGATGCTCAAAAACTGCTTTGGAATAAACTTATATTATATCAGGCATCAGAGTAATAAAGAGAATAACTAAATTTCATTACATAAAATTATATTTATTAACCAACAAATGAGGTCAATATTTTATTTCAGAACATATACTCTTTTAACTATGATTTTAAAATTAAGTTTGCAAAAGTATCCATGCGAGAACTTTTGTAATACACATTACCCAGTGATGTGAAGTTTTAATAGGAGACACTGAATTTCTGAAAGTTGGCCCTTTTCTGCTTCGATAGCAAACTGTTTTAAAATCAAGAGTCTCCATTTTCTTAAATTTCAACACCACTAAACTGTCTAATAATGCCAAATATATATTATTTTTATCGTAGAAAGGCAACTCTGTACTTTCCCAACATATTAGTTGAGTTATGAAATGATTTCTTAATTTCTAACTCTTTTGGGAATAGAATGAAGGGTATAGAAAGTTAGGTCTCCATTAATAGTTCTAATTATGCTACGATTAAATTTAAAGTTCTTCCTTTCTTACTCCAAATCCTCTTAACAATAAATACCTCCTATGACTCTAATTAATCGATAAACAAAAAAATTACCTCAGAGAATTCCTTGTGCCAACTGTAAGTAGAACCTTTCTGATCAACTGGGTCAGATAACTTGTCCCGAGCATCATTTTTGAGGGGAGCTGGAGTTGCTGATTTTTGAACAGAGGCCAGTGCAGTTCTAAACATAACATATTCTCTGGTTGAAGCATGTGATGAAAACTTGATGTTCTTTTCCTAATTAAAAAAAAGAAAAAGTTTCAATAGGATTTCAATTTATCTACACATGCTTCCAAAAACAGCCACATACAAGTATTCACACAAACATTTAAAGGCTAATAACTAAACCATCGACAGAAATTACAAACCAAATTGTGAGTACTTGACATGCTTAGCATTGAATACATGATTTATCAAGTTCTGCCAGAACAGTAATTCTTCCTGCCAACAGCAGAGGGCAATAGTCATGGGTAAGTGTCACTCCAGTGTCATGAAAGGATTCTATACCACCTTTTACATGAGAAAATTTTCCATTAACACCAGCTTATTGATAAAAGAAATTAAACTTAGAGAATGAAAGCAACACAGCTAGTAAGCAGCACCAAAATTTGGACCCAAGTCTGCCAACTCCTCGGTCTGAAATTTTAAATATAATATATATTGATCTTGAAGTATTTCTGAAAGCAAATTAATTCCTTTCTATATTAGGAATCTTCAGTATGTAAATATTTTACTATATATCTGGTAACTGAAAAAATACACACAAAATGGCAACCTATATTAGCTGTATGATCAACACGCACTGAAAACTGAGTAATTTTCCCTTTGGACATTCCATTTTTAGGACTAAACGACTGAAGTGGGATTCCTTGCCCTTTCCCTATAAAATTTATGAGTTCTAGTCAAGTTTAAAATGCTTTTTGAATGTAGCGGATTTCCAGATTACCTGTTATCTTTTCTATTTCCCCCCTTCTATTTCTAATGGTAAAGATCACTACTGTATATTAAACTGAAAACATCAACTGCAAAAGACTTACAGTAACTCTTTGTATTGCTTTATTGTACAGCTGCAATGCCCGCTTATCATCTTCTAGAATCTTCTTCCAAGTTATGCTCACTTTAGACACGCTGGAAAAATAAATGATTAAGAAATACACAATTAAAGCATCACAAAGAGCTCAGATGAATATACTACAGAAACATTAATAGAGCAAAAAAGAAATTTTTATTAGCACTGTTTCTTAAACTTAACTTTACATAAGAATTGCCCAGGACACTTAAGACTTAAGGACAACTCATGCTTAGCATTTGGGTTTAAATGGTCTAAAGTGGGGAACAGTTCTGTATTTTTTTTAAAAGTTCCCTATCAAGTAATTCTAATTGCATCCAATTTAAGAACTACTGATTTATATTTCACTAGAGGGCAAGTGCATGAATTTGTGCACCAGTGAGGTCCCTCAGCCTGGCCTATGGGATCAGGCTGACACCAGCTCTCCAACATCCCCTGATGGATCCCAGATTGCTAGATGGTAGCAGCCAGGCTGAGGGATCCCACCAATGTACAATTGGGGCACAGAGCGTTTCAGGGTGTGTCCAGCCTGTCTCACTCAGACTCAATCAGCCAGACCCCAACAGCAAGCTAATCAACCAATCAGAGTGCCTGCCCCCTAGGGGTTAGTGCAAGTCATAGTGACTGGTTGACCAGATGACTATCTTTCCCCCGAGGTGGTCAGTGCATATCATACATAGCAATTGGTTGACTGATTAACTGTCTGCCTCTTAGTGGTCAGTATATGTCACAGTGAGTGGTTGAGCAGCCTTAGCATATCATTAACATAATTATGCTTTGATTGGTTGAACAGCTGACTGGTCAACCGGACACTTAGCATATTAGGCTTTATTATATAGGATTTTCACATTATCTGTAAACATCAAGTAAGTAGCCACTGCTTACTATTTGGTAAAAGTTGTAGACAGATTTCAAAGTGCTTTTGGACACACTATTATTAGCAGAAATCAACTTGTGATGTTGGTTATCTCTTAAGAAGTTAGCCAACAATAAAAATCAATTATTTGCTTACCTGTTTTGCTTTAGTTACATAAAGACCAGTGTAAAACACTTGCAAAGAGTACTTCTGAACACTTAAAAAAAGACCCCAGTTGGGCTGAATTTAATCTAATTCAGTAGTCTCTATAGCATCTTAATTCTCATCATCACCTCATCCTAATTTTATTTAATGGAATGAGGAATAAGGTTTCAAAGAAACAGTCACAATTGGACCCATTTGAGAGTAGCCATATTTTCATTCTTGTCAAACCTAGAAGAGCCCTACATTAAAAATGGCCTAAAAGACCAGAAATCATTTCATATTTCAAGTGCAAAAGTCGCAATGCTGTGCGCTAGAACTAGACATTGTTTTATACTTAAGCCAGAAAGATGTATAACAGAAATTTCAGAACTTTCAGAGAAACAATGATACCAATCTAACAAAAATAATTTGCATTAGTGTATTATACGAATACACTCCAAGCAACACTTACTTGATTAAGTCCATATCGCTGAGCTGTGTTAAAATATTTGCTAAGAGATGTCTGAGTCCCCTTCGAAAGAGTTCACTGAGAATATCTACATATTCTAGGCCCATTTTTCTGCCAATGATAGTCTGTAGCCTAAAATCTACATTATACTCCTTTAGCTTCTCCCAATCTATTTTATGATTTCGTCTGGCACTCTTTTTTAATGTTGAACAAACCACTTTTGCAAAATGAAGAGCTGGCATCAAGTTCTGGTTGGGACATTGGCCTGGGCTTTGAGTCTGAGGTAGGCAAAACTGTGGACTGCCAGTGCGATTTTCTTCCAGGGGAAGGCTAGCCTCTTCCTGTTCATCGAGGACACTCTTTTGGGAAAATGAAAAATAGCCACTGTCTTCATAAGGTCCATTGGTTTCTAGTTCTTCGATTTCATTTGAACTATTAAGTGTCTGTTGCACATGTTGATTTTCCTTATTATGTAAGGGCTTGTTCTCGGTTTCAAGTTCTACAATCCTGGGGCTCACAATCGGTGACCCGATATCGGATAGCTTTTCATAGTCTTTAATGCAGTCTTTATTAGAGCTTTCCAAACACGCAGAAGTATAGGAACCTAGCCTTCCGCTGGCATCAGGTTTTACCAGCTTAATTCCAGAATGAACACGGTTACAGTTAAAATCACACTTCATTTTGATAGAAAGAGCAGAAGTTTCTCTGCCACCTATAAAAAGAACATAACATATTTACACTTCTAGAATCAGTGTTTATACCACTGAAATGACACTAGTCAGCTTTACTTAAGCAGAACTCAAAAAAGCCAACACTTGTTTAAGGTTGAATCATCAGCCAAAGGCCTTAGAAGTCATTTAAATTATTTTTAAATCAGGTATTCCCAAAGTTGTACACTACTGACCTCTGGACAAGATAATTCATCATTTTTGAGGGCTGTCTCACGCACGGTAGAATACTTAGCAGCTTTTATGCCATTCACAGCCCCTACCCCTTAGGTAGGATAATGAAAAATGTCTCGTCACCAGTTACTGCCCAATGTTGGGAATGGTGGGAAGATGGTGACAGCCAAGTGTCCCCCATTATCCAGTTGAGAAGCACAGCTTGAAAAGATGAGGATTTTGTCAGGCAAGAGGCTCGCACTCACAGAGAGTGTGAGCAAGGGCACTATATTGGGAAGGAAGGTAGTAATGGTTTCAGAAAAACTGCTTAGCGTTATTGAGGGCAGATGAAGAGTATATGCTTCAAGTTTACTTCCCATCTACTCTCCCCAATGCAAGCCGATCATAAGTGAATATACCAGCAAGAATGTTCAATCTACACCAAATATTGGTAAGATAGTCATAACAATTTTACCATTTTTAGAGCAAAACCTTTAAGTCAGTGGTTCTCAACCTTCCTAATGCTGTGACCCTGTAATACAGTTCCTCATGTGGTGGTGACCCCCAACCATAAAATTATTTTCTTTGCCACTTCCTAACAGTAACTTTGCTACTGTTATGAATCGTAATGTAAATATCTGAATTTTCTGATGGTCTTAGCTTAGGCGACCCCTATGATGGGGTCGATGGGACCCCCAAATGGGTCACGACCCACAGGTTGAGATCTGCTGCTTTAAGTCAAACACCAAAGGACATGTTGATAGAGAGTAACTTTGTAGGTAGGGACTCTAAATTCCAATGATTAATACTGTATTTTCCGGCGTATAAGATGACTTTTTAACCCAGGAAAATCTTCTCAAGTCCGGGGTTGTCTTATACCCCAGGTGCCATCTTATAGGGCGGGTATATCCCAAACGCTATATTTTAACTGGAAAAGTTGGGGGTTGTCTTATATGCTGGAAAATATGGTACATATGTGCTCTAAGACCCCATAAACCTTATACTAAATGCTAAAATTTAGATTTAAGCGAAGAGTTTGGGACATCAGTAAATAAAGAGTATACAAGTCTTACAGCAACAGTCCCTCCCAAATTAACCCTAACTAATGCTTCTCTTCCACCCAGAAAAAGAAAAATATTCCAAGAAAGATATTTTTGTCTCAAGTAAAAAATTAAGTATTATACATGGTTATATTTAATCTGTGGATATAACCTATAGAGACAATTTTTATTTTGTTTATAGCTGCCTAAAGGGAAGAGGCCTAAAAGTGTACTCCAGAAACTCTTAATTCCCTCTTTCCAAAGGCATTGTTCTTCTGCTTGTCTTCAGAACCCAATAACTGGGATTGTTCCAGCTTGGTCACTGTAAGTTCATGTCCATTTGACATACTTGCCCTGTTTTGATTTTGGAATTTTCCTTACTTTCTAGCCCTAGAATCCATGATTTCTCCAAGAAGCTCTAGTTCATTTTATTGCTTCCGGAATCTAGAAGCTAGTTGCAGATTTAGTTTTAAAATGTGAAATTACGTAATATACTTTAACAATACTACAAAATAAAGAGTAAGTACCACTCTTTTATATGAAAGGAACCTGAGCGCAGACTTTGTAAAAAGCTAATTCCTGGTCTTTCAACTAGTTCAGTGCTTTCCAATGACCAAGTCAAATATCCCTAAACAAGATGGGGAAATATATGTATTTATATAATTGATCTGAGTATTCAGAAAGGAGGAAAATATCACAAGGTTTCATAACTTCTTAAAATCAGATGGACGAAGGTTCAAAGTCTAGTTCTGTCACTTCATTCATTCATCCAATCTTACCTAGTGACCTGGTGTGGAGAGGAATCTTTTGAAGGTGACATTCTGAGATCTGAAATCCCTGTGAAGATCTGTGAGTTACAGACAAAGATAAGTACTAGAAGCAAGGACAAGTGTTGAGTATCAGGGAATAGAAAGTTCTGTCAGACCGCAACTTAGTGAGCTAGGTGATTGAAAAGCAAGGTTGGAAAGGATGATTTACAGGATTTTTAGGGTAGGATGGATTGATTATATTCAGTGTGGAGTAAAGACCCTTTGCAGGGTTCTAAGTAGAAACATTTCGGTTTACGTTATTAAAAAAATCATGGCAGCTGTCCTGGCTGGGTGGCTTAGTTGGTTGGAGTGTCACCCCATACACCTAAAGGCTGTGGGTTCGATTCCCAGTCAGGGCACATACCTAGGTTATGGGTTCAATCCCTGGTCAGGGCGGGAACAGGAGGCACCGATGGATGTTTCTCTCTCTCTCTCTCTGAAATCAAATTCTCAGATAAGGATTAAAAAATGAATAAATTTAGGTAAAAAATCATGGCAGCTGTGGAAAATGGATTGTAGGAAGGTACAAGGGGAAGCAGGCAGGCTAGTTCGAAATGTGTATCAGAACATTTCAGAGCTGGGTACTTGAGACTGGTGGCCATGTGGAAATGAAGATAACTGAACAGATATGATATCTATTGAGGAGGTTAAAGTAAAGTCTAAAGTCAACAGAGCCTGCTGATGTGTTAGAAGTGGACGATGAAGGAAACTGGAGTAAAAATACCCTAGTGTTTAAAGTTTTAAGATCTAAGCTATAAAGTGTCATTTGTCAAGTTGGGTGAAAACTAAGGAAATTAACTCTTTCCTCATCTATGAAACGGGGGTGAGAAAACTGACCTAAACTTATGACACAGTCCCTGTGGCATGTGGTCTAATCAACAGAATTACCACATTATTCTAAGTCAAATCCCTTCATGTTCTTTCAGCTGTCGACCAGGAACATTTTATAAGTAGCAAACTATGCCCCAGACAGGTAGATGTGTGCGTTTCACATTATATATTTGTTCTAGAATGAGATCTAGTTTCAAATGAAAATCCTTGCTCAGCCTTTTGACTGGCTTTTGTGACCTAGAACATTCAATTAGTCTTTCATTTTCTCCAAAATGGAGCTATTAATATCTACCTCATGGAGTTGGAAGATTCAACAGATTGCATTTTTTAAACCTTTCCTTTAGAATACAATCATGAAAAAGACATTAGTTAACTTTCAAAAGGTAACCCTATATAACTTTTCAATATAGATCTGACGCTCCTTATTAGGTAAGTAGACTCCAGTGCTTAAAAACCTTCATTATTCCCATGTGAAATAACTACCCCAATGTGAAATAACTAAGTTCTACCACCTACAGTTCCCATAAGACAACCACCCAGGGCCCAGCACTAGGCCTGGCTATTCCAGAAATTTAAGAGGCCCAAACCTTGCTACCATTACCTGCCTATCCATCGGCCACCATCCCTAAGAGGAAAGTTAAAAAACGTTGAAACTCAACACATTTTAAAATTTCCTTTCCCCGAATTCATCAACAGGAAGAGAATTCAAGAGGATGGCAAATACCCTCTTTAAGGAGTAAGATGGTGAAGAGACAACGGGAGGGAATTCAACCATCCAACCACTTAAAGGCATCAAGCTTCGGAATTTCACAACGGAGACATCCAATCTGTAAAAAAATTAACTTTTTTTTCTCTCCTCTCTCCTATTCCAGATTCCTATTCTAGAGAGAAATGGGCATCTTCCAGAGATTACCAAATATCACACCATCAAATTGCTACTTTAAAAAAAAAAAAAAAAACGTGGGCAATCTCTCAATTTAAAATAAATGCATTTAAACATCTCTTTTTTAGAGACGGCAACAAAAGAGAAGAAAAATAATAAGCGTTTATCCGGGCGCCTTTTTCCTTCTATATCCCAGAGTCTGGAATAAAAACCCAGTGTGTTATCAGGGTTATAGGTTAAAAAAAAAAAAAAAAAGATTCTTCCATCCGCATAAAACCAGCTCAAAATGGCCAAATCCAGGGTTTTGTGCGGAAAACTCGTGTGTTTTTCCTCCCTCCTCTCCCCCTGGTTGCAGGCCCAGAGGCGGAGTGACTGGGTGGGTGGAGAGGGAAAAAGGAAGAGAAATTGCAAGGTTTTTGTGTGGACCCCCCCCCTGGAGAGCTGGGGTCCACAGGAGGGGGCAGGGGGGTGTCCCTGCATTTGGCGGGAGTGGGAGGGGGTGACCCTGGCCGTGCCCAGGGGTCGGGGTTGGGGTGGCCCCCCTTCCAGGGCGCGCGGGGCCTGGTGCCGGAGGCGGGAGATCACCGCGAGCCCGATCTCCCGCGCCCGCCAGCGAGGCTGCGGGGGGGGGGGGCCCCAGCCCGGGGAGGACGGCGGCGGCGGCTCGGGATCCGAGGGTGCGGGTGCCCTTTGGAAAAGGGGCTCCACCAGTGGGAGGGGGGAAGGGGTCAGGCACCGGGTCAGGCACCTGGCCGGGCCCTGGGGGGCCGCCCCAGCCCCTGCTCTCGGTGGGGGAGGGGAGGGGCGTTTGGCGCCCATTCCACCTGGGTGGGGTGGGGTGGGGAGGCCAACCATGCGGGCGCAGGAGGGCGCCCCGGGAGGCCTCCCCACCCGCACCTCCCTCGGGGACAGGCGGGACCCGCCATCCCGCCGCGCGGCACATCTGGCGGCTGCCCCGGCCCGCAACGCCGCCTTCCTCCTCCTCCCGGTTCCCAAGGAGCCCCCGCCGGCGCCCGCCCCGGGGTCCCGGCTGCGGGCCGCGCGTCCGGATGCCGGGGTCCAGATCCCCGCACCCCTCGGCATGCACCCCGCTCCTGGGACCCGCACCCCCCCCCCCTCTCGTGCCCTCTCCCTTCAACTCACTATTCAAGGAGGAAGCGGGGCGCCTGGGAGCTGTCACCGCGCTGCAGCTGCAGGAGCTGGAGCTGGAGCTGGAGCCGGAGCCGGAGCCGGAGCCGGAGCCGGAGGGGGCACAGCCGCAGGCGCGCCGGCTCATGGCCGGGGAGGCCGGGTCGTGCTCAGGTGAGCGACCTGCTGCACCACACGGGGAGGAAGCGGGCCGCGGCCGCAGCGAGCTCTGCCTCCCAAAAGGCGCCAGCTGGTACTTTTAAAATCTTTGAATTTGGTGCCCAAATCCGCACCGGCCAATGGGACGCGCCGCCGGCACGCGCGTCCCAATGGGAAGGCGGTGGGCGGGGACGGCCTCACCCAGGTCCAATGGAAGGCCGCGGGGGGCGGGGCCCGCCGCGAGGCCGACCCCGCCCTCCTCCCGGCGCCCGGAAGGATGCTGAGGACCGGGGGCGGGGCCGGGGGCGGGGCCGGGGGCGGGGCCTCGGAGCGCGGGGAGGCCGCGGCCTCGCCGCACGTGGAGGGAGCCTACCACGCATGCGCCCGCGCGCCCAGCTTCCCTCGGCGGCGGGCAGCGGCCTCCGGCGAGTCCTCATCTCCTCCTCCCCCGAGGCAGCGCCGGCTCCTCTCGGAGGATCCCCCGCTGGAGGGGCAAAGGGTAGCCGGCTCTCCGCGGCACCCATCTCCGGCGCGGGAGGCGGGGGAGCGGCGCCTGCGGTGGTCCGGGAACGCAGGCTTGCCGGAAGACCTGCCCTCCTCAGCCCGCCTCTCGAGGCTTTGGGCGCGCGGCTCTGCCCACCTCCTTCCGTCGCCCCTCCCCCCCCGCGGCCCGGGAGCTTTTGCGCAGGCGCTTTTGGCGGGAGGCAGCCGCCGAGTTGGCGGGTTGGCGCTTGCGCGCTGGGCTCCCTCGCGGTCCTCCGAGGGGAGGGGAGGGGCGTGCGCCGGTGGGCGGGCCCTGCTGCGCGCGCACCTGGTCCCGCCGACGCGGTGGCGGAAGGCCCGCAGCCCCGACCTCCCTGGGCTCTTCCGGCGGGGGGTGGGGGCGGGGCAGAAGGGGACTCCTTTCTGGTCCGCGTGTCTTTTCTCTCCGCCGCTGTTTTGTAAACGTGTGTCTAGTTTTTTTGTTGTTTGTTTCTTAAAGAGACAGTAACCCTGCTCCCGGAGGGGGCTGGAGCTCCCGGCCAAGCATTGGTGTCCTAGTGGTGGAGGGAGGAATGGCAGCTGGTGGTTAAGGCTTGGATGCCAGGGTGCACTGTTATTATTGTTATTATTAATCCCGAGCCTTTTGCATGTGTATTAAGCAGGGACAGCGCTGTCCCTGGCCTGCGCCCCGGCTACAGCGCAATGAAGCCGCATCATGTAAACTCAGAAAGTCCGCATCCTGGTGGTTGGCAAGTTTTAGTGGGTTTTTGGGGGTTTTTTGTTTGTTTGTTTTTTCCTTCTCTGCAGCCTCAGGGAGCAGCGGTTCTCAGCCTGTGGGTGGCGAACAGCTAGCAGGGTCTCCTAAGACCATCAGAAAAACACAGAGATTGACATTAAGATTCATAACAGGAGCAAATGGCAGTGATGAAGGAGCGACAAAGATAACTTCATGGGTGGGGGTCACCACCGCATGAGGAGCTGTATGCAAGGGTTGCGGCCTTAGGGAGGTTGAGAACCCCTGCAGGGAGGGTGCAGACCTGGCTTAGAGTTAGGGCTCCTGTAAAGCCCTGGCTAGTGCTGTGCGAGGCAGGCGGGATCTGGAAGGGGGGAATCTGGGTGAGTCAGGCCGTGGCAGGGGGGGAGCCTGTTTTATGTAAAATGTGGATAATCAGTTCATCACAGTGCTTGGCATGCATTTTTTTTTAATTTTTATTTTTAGAATGTGGTGTTAAAGTAGTATTTTTCTTGGTTTCTGAAAATTTGGCATCTCCTTCATTTGTCTTTTTTTTTTTTAATATATTTTATTGATTTTTTACAGAAAGGAAGGGAGAGGGACAGAAAGTCAGAAACATCGATGAGAGAGAGACATCGATCAGCCGCCTCCTGCACGCCCCCCACTGGAGTCGTGCCCCGCAAGCAAGGTACATGCCCCCGACCCCGGAATCGAACCCGGGACCCTTCAGTCCGCAGGCCGACGCTCTATCCACTGAGCCAAACCGGTCTCGGCTCATTTGTCTTTTAAAGTGAGAGTTTACAAAATAATAAAGTGAGAGCTTACTAGTGAAGCGTTTATGAGTGGGACAAAGTGAAGGCAGAACAGGTAAACACCCTCTTTTTTAAGTTTTGCAGCTTTCATCATGGGTCTCCCGTCATATAGCCTGGCCCTGGTGCGAGGGCCTGGAGACTCGGATGGTAAAGAAGTTCAAGTTCTGGCCTCCCGAGAGCTTACATAATGAGTGATCGGTCAGGACTGTGGAGTTTTTAGGTGCAAAATGAGGACAAGAGGGAACTGCCTTTGTTCTTCCAGCAAAATATGACTGTCTACAACTTGAGACTTTAGGGATTGTGTGAAAGTAATTGGGACGTGGAACCTGTCCTCATGCTTACTAGCTGAAATGCTCAGTAGATAATCTTTGAGTAAAAGCATCCTGGGATACACAGGGAAGGAGACAGCATATATAAAATATAGCTATAATGGTAACATCAGATAATCAAAAACACTTATAAAACCTTATAGAACGGTGGCGTTACTTGTATTTGACAGGGTTTCTCAACCTCAGAACTGTTGACACTTTAGGCGAGATGCTTCTTTGTTATCAGATGTTCCTTATGCCGGTAAGATTGCCAGTTGGTAAGAACCACTAGTATTGGGGATGTGTTTTGAGAGAACGGAAAGGAAGCCTTTCATGGCATAAGAAACAAAAATCAGGGAAGGCTTAAATCAGGTGCATTTATTTGTAAAACAAAAATAGGCAATTTGATATGACACTAGGGGGTGGTGTGGAAAATGGGCTAATTTGAGATGATGCTGGATACAGATGTGGACATCTGCACGCTTAAGAATCAGTTTGTTTGTTTGTTTGTTTGTTTTAAATATATTTTATTGATTTTTCACAGAAAGGAAGGGAGAGGGATAGAGAGTTAGAAACATCGATGAGAGAGACATCGATCAGCCGCTTCTTGCATGCCCCCTACTGGGGATGTGCCTGCAACCAAGATACATGCCCTGGACTAGAATCGAACCTGGGACCTTTCAGTCCACAGGCTGACGCTTTATCCACTGAGCCAAACCGGTTTCGGCTGTCTGTGTCTTTTTAAGGAGTCCAAAATACATAACCAGAGTCATGATTATATTGTATGTATATTTTTACTTATACATTGCGAGATTAACTTATATAAACCATCCTAAAATATGCATATTGCTTCTGTGTTAATTCATGTTTTTTTCAAGACAATATTGATGATTATTTACACACAATCTGATTTGTTGTAGAATTCTTCATTAGTTGTAAAAGTCTTTAATAACAAATCAATTTAAACTTTTTTGGAAATAACTTCTACTAACGCTTCATAGTCCGCATAGTCTTTCAATGACTGTACAAGTTCATCCAGTAGGTACTCTCCTTGCATAAACGTTTCAAGGTCATGAAGTGATGTGTTTATTCTGTGATCTGTGACACGATTCTGTGAGAAATTATATGTCCTTATTTTCTCTGACCTTCCTTTAGTTCCAATCTACATATATATAAAAAAAAGATAGGAGATAGTTAAATTCAGGGCAACTAAACCTACAGAGTTCACATAACTGGAGATTAAACTCTTGCTTTATAATTTGAAACATAATGTAAGAACCAAGTTTTAACATGACTCTTCAAATAACACGGGAACATGTTAGAGAAAAACCAACAGGGGCTTTAAAAGGCAGATTAGTATCTAAATCCTTTCCACTTCTGTGCTCCAGGACTTCAATTTATTTCAACTCTAAACTATAGTTTGCCCATCTGCAAAGTACAAATAGTACCTACTACACAGTGGTGATGTATACAGAAAGGATGGCACAGTATTCAAATGGTAACTATATATAATTTGTGAATTAATTTAGTTATCGTCAATGATGACAAAGTGATGTATTTCCCATTAGTACAGTATGAGTAAAACGTCTCTGTAGTTATAATTAAATAATAGGAAGAAAATCCAATTGGCTTTCCATCTTCCATAATTTTCGGAATGGAAACGCCATATATCTTTTTTAGTAAGTGATTAAAAGTCTGAGAAAAATGCCCTTGAATATGGAAAGCAGAGCATCGGTGTAAGATGACTATAAAAACAGAATTAACTGTTTATCCTTTAGAAGTATTTTCTTTTCAGTCTTACCTGAATCTTCCTAGCATGGTATCTTTTACTCGTTTCTTCCTCAAGCTGCATGCTGTACAGTTTGGCACGTAACTTTTTCATAGCCAGCTCTTTGTTTTTCAGTTGAGATCTCTCTTGTTGGCATTCGGAAACAACACCTGAATAGTGTATGAGAATTGAAGAGTTTTAATAAAAAATCATCTTCATTTTATTGTCAAGGAATACTTTTCCTTCTTATCTTTTTTTATCTTCCTTTATGAGAGACAAATAGGATTGTAATATAAAAGGAAGACTTAATTTATAGGTACCAGAGAATCCAAAATGTAAGGGTGAACTATAGCACACAGTATTTCCATACTGAAGGCATACATACTACACAATAAAAATTAAGACCCCGAGACATGCGTCTCACCACTCCAACTGCTCCGAAGCTGGCGATGGAGGAACCTATGAAGAATGAACCTTCACATTTAGCCTATCAGGAGTTGGGACATAAAGATGGTCATTCATCCCAAGAAACAAGTACAAAATTATTCTATTCACTTTGGTTAGGAAGTCCAGATCGGGACCTTTTTACATTGGGACCCATTGTCTGGGAAAAGGATGATGGGATGTTTTGTCTAAAGGTTGCTGCAGTAACTTCCTGTGGTGAAAGTGATTGTTACCAGGCGTTGTAGTTATTGTCTTTAGGTGTCTAATAACTACAATATGAATTGCTCTGATAATTTTGCCCTCCCTTTTAGTAATGGACATACTACCAGCTGCTGGCTGGTTAGTTTCTGATATGTGATTCATATATTCCTGCAAAGAGCATGGGGGGGAGGGAAGGGAAGACTTGTTTCTTAGGATGAGTGACCATCTTTATGCTCCAGAAACATCACATGGTCCAAACCAAGAGAGACCTTCTCACAACCGTGGCACCGGACTGCCACAGAGATCTCCACCTGTGGGCCACGCTGAATATACTGCTTTCACCGTTTTTGTTACACTTAACGGAGAGGTGACCTGGCTGGCTGGTAGCGTGGGAAAAGCCCTGAATACCGCTTCTAGACGTATAGCTGGGATAAATCAAGAGCTCAGCCAGATCAGGGAGGCTCTTCCAGAGAATCAGGCAGCAATCGATCATTTGCTCTTGAGGCATCAATGTTAGGGGCAAAAATAGAGTATTGGGGACTAGCTCTGGTTATGGGAAATATTAATCATGTTCTGTTACCTGGGACTGCCTTGTTCTGATGAGAGAAGGGATATTCTAGCCTGGCTGGGAGTTACAAACCCGGGGAGTCAACCTTGGGAGGAGGTCCCTTCTCATTGAAGAACTGCCTATTAGGGGAAGATTAGCAACCAACTTGTCAAAACTATGGGGTTCCCCCCAGCCTGCGGAGCCCACTTCCCTGTGTGATCGTGGCCCCACCCTATCTAAGCAGCTGGTTTGGAGGGGCTGCAGAGCAGATTTTTCTGCATGACCTGCTGGCTCCCACATACTGCCAGCATTACTGGAGTAAATGCTCAAATATGATTCAAAATTAGTAATTTAATAGGAATTGCTTCTTTATACCCTCAATGAGGTATAATTTAAAAAAACTCAACATAGAAACAAATATATTTAAAAGTTAACCTTACTACCAGAGATCATCACAATTAATGTTTTTCAATATTTCCATCCATTTTTTTCTATTCTAGTTCTACGTATTACATAAAACATCGTCTTCAAGTTTAACATGAGAAGTTCCTCATTTTTAAGAATACAAAAATACAACCAACTATCCTCCCCTTCAACCACTGCTGGTCAATGGGATTTATACCTGTTTGAGATAGGTCACTGTAAGAGAGTCTTAAGTATTCTCTTTCTAGATAACTCAGGTTTGCTCTCCATCTTTTTATTACAAGTGAATCATTACAGTTCTACCTAACAGGATACTGCAGAGTCCAGGAAGTATTTATATAGCTCCATTGCTAAACTATCTAGACTTATAACCCCTGATGGTCTGTTCATGGACTTAATAGAAAGAAGACCCTGAAATTATATGGAAAACTTTGCATATATGCATGTTTCTGGGTAAGGGACCGAAGCTTCCATTTCCTCAAAAGAATCTATGTCCTTTTCCCTTCAAACAAAACTAAAAACTACTAATTTAGAGCATCTATACTAATAAAAGGTTAATATGCTAATTAGACCCCTCGTCTTTGGGCCAAAACTATGGTGGTGGGGCCATCAGACCCGCAGGGAAGAGCAGTTAGGGGTGGCAGGCAGGTGAGAGTGGTTAGGGGTGATCAGGCAGACAAGTGAATGGTTAGGAGCCAGCAGTTCCGAAATCCGAGAGGGATGTCTATGACTGCCAGTTTAGGCGAGATATATGTGGGATTGGGCCTAAACCGGCAGTTGGATATCCCAAGGGGTCCTAGATTGGAGAGGGTGCAGCTGGTCAGAGGACCTCCCCACCCCCCATGCACAACTGGGCCTCTAGTTTTCTTATAAAGAAAAAGCCCATGATAATGACTATATTGGGGGAACTTTTTAAATAGTGATCTCTACTCAATATAAATTGGAGAAGGCTACCTGGAAGGGCTATTCACACCTCATCATTGTCACTAACATGGAAATTCCTGGGGTTTAGATCCCTTCATCTTCCTAGCTTTGCAACTAGCCTGCAGCGTTTGAGCCAAGGAGTCTAAATAAACCAGCTAGTTAATAACAATCCTTACTACAGATTCCTCTGGTAACTGAGGATCCATTTCAGTGAAAAGTGAAGTCACTCAGAATTCGGTTTCTTTCTTCAATACTGTGTGTTGAAGGAGCGAGTACATACCGGTTGGGAGATGAACTATCCGGACTGCACTGTCCGTGGTGTTTACATGCTGCCCGCCAGCGCCACTGGCTCGCTT